>BPTQ01000009.1:252472616-252647450 GCA_019973895.1 Chrysanthemum seticuspe
GATCTTAACCCACACCAAAGAAGACTTGATACAATGTATACTTAGATACATTGAATCTAAAGAAAACCCATGGACCAACCCATAACCCATGACCCACAACCAAAAAACCCATGGGCAAAGAGGAGCGTACCACGGATCCCTAGGATTACACTAGACGGATCCCAAGTGGAAGGGATCCGTGGGATCCGTGGAATAAAGGAGAAATTTGCCTCTAAATAGAGAGCCATTTCTTCATTCTAACTCACCCCTCTTCTTACTAAATCTCTCATACACTCTCATTCTCTTCTAACATATAGATCACTTGATCTAGAGAGTTGTTCTTCTTTCTTTCTATTTGTGATCCTCATATAGGTCCTTCTCTAAGGCGAGATCACGAGCATTCTACAAGTCATCCAAGCAAGGGGTCCTTGATTGATTTGTCACTTTGCAAGATTTCTGTAGTGAAGATCTTGTATTTGATATTTCACATATTTGTTGTGTAATAGTTGTGTTGGTTTGGTCCACCGTGCTACGGACTCGGTATCTAGCTTTGTACCGGAAAAAGTGTAAGCAACATTGTGAAGGCTTCTCCGCCAAGTGAAGGAGTTTGTTGACATAGTGCTTGAACTCTCGAGTAGGTGACTCGAGGAGTGGAGTAGGGCAAGGAAGGTGACCTTGTAGCCGAACCACTATAAATCGGTTGTGTCATTTCTATCCCTTAACTTTATTTATTTGCTTGCATTATCATTAGATCTACACGTTCTCAACATCCATACGATTTCACATAATATCGAATCTAAAGTTTTTGAAATCAACTTTAAATCGGCAAAACTATTCAACCCCCCCCCCCCTTCTAGTTTTCCACAATTGGCATCAAGAGCTAAGTTTATAAAAGTTTTAAAATAAAATTGTATTTTAAAAACTTTTCGATCACTATGGGTTCTGAAAATTATAAGGAAGGGCAATCTATGCAACGACCACTACTACTTGAAACTAATGGTCTTATATATTGGAAAAATAGATTCGAAACATATGTGAAGTCTAAAGATATTAATCTTTGGTACATTATTGTTGAAGGTGATTTTGAGGCTACCTCAAATGATGATAAAGGAAATTTAGTTCACATACCTCATGATAAACTAAATGATGAAATGAAGAAAAAGCTTTCTAAAAATAGTGAAGCAAAAATGGTTTTATATAATGCTTTACCGAAAAAGGAAGTCGAAAGAATTTCTATGCTTAAAACCTCTAAAGAAATTTGGAATTCTTTAGTTGTAACTCATCAAGGCAACCAACAAGTTAAAAATAATAAATCATTCATTTGCTAACTTTAATATTATTATTACATCTTTACAAGCACTTGATGAATCCTTTTCTAGCCGTAACCATGTTAGGAGATATCTAAGGGCACTTCCATCGAAGTGGAGATCCAAGGTGACGGCAATCGAAGAGTCAAAAGATTTGACAATCCTCACCCTCGATGAACTCATAGGCAACCTAAAAGTCTACGAGCTTGTCCTTGCTAAAGATTCCGAAGCCTCAAAGGTGAAAGAGAAACACAAATCTCTTGCCCTTAAAGCCAAAAAGGCTTCGAGCGATGAGGAGAACTCATCTTCGAGTAGTGACGACGAAGAGTACGCTATGGCGGTAAGGGACTTTAAAAAGTTCTTTAGAAGAAAGGGTATATACGTCAAACAACCGTATGACGATAAGAAAGGCTTTCGGAAAAGCAAAGAGGACGAGAAGCCAAAGGATGATCGTACTTGCTTTAATTGTGGGGACCCAAACCACTTTATTTGTAAGTGTCCCAAACGGGATGATCAAAAGGCGTTCGTGAGCGGAACATGGGAATGAGCGACGAGGAGGACGAAGAAATTTGTCTCATGGCAAACGACGAGGTATGTCACGAATACTATAGTAGCTCATCACTTGATGACGACTCATTGCATAATGAATATGATAAACTATGCAATATTAGCTTAAAATTAGTTAACAAAAATAAGCTTTTAAAGAGTCAAAATCAACGTTTAGATAAAGAAGTCATATAATTAAAAGCAAAACTAAAACGTTTAGAAAATGGTAAAATAGCAAGTGGTAAATGTGAACTTTGCGTTCAACTTCAAACACTGATGGATCTAAGACACTCTCTTTGTGTCAATGATATTTTGTATAATATTATCAAGCAAGCGGAATTTACTTAAGTAATACTTAGAAGACGAATTATATGATGTATGAGAGTAAACACAAGTTAACACAAAACTCAAGCTCCAATATTATTAATGAAATAATACGAGTGATCTTGGTATCACTAGGGTTACACCTTGAAGCTTTCGTAGATAATATTGTAAAGTAATACGTACCTAAGACAATGACCTAGGATCTCCTTTTATACTACAAGGAGTCCTTTACAAGATAAGTATATAGCTAACATAATAGAATATACACGAAATCTATTCTATACTTATCAATACGCGTTTAACCATATCATAAACTAATAGCAGTGGTAATAAATAACTTGCAGTGGGAATGTGTTTCCACTGCTAGTGTTAAACCAAGCAGTGTAAACCACTACTATCCGTGGTAACAGATTATTCCCAACAATCCTCCCCTAAACTTATGATTTCTCTGCAAATCAATAAGTTTCTTCAATATGTATTAACTTCAAGGATTTGTGGAATTCAATCAAACACTTCACTTCTTTTCTCTTAACTTTTGTATAGCTCTTGAACACTGATCTTGAAGCCTTTGTAATAATGCTCTGACCTTCTCACTGTCTTTATTAACTCGTATGTGTAAGCTTAACATTACTGTAAGAGCTCCAGCTCTAAGTGGATATTCTTTCTCAGCAAGCATGAAAAAGTCTTCTCCATTAGCTGTAGAGACATGATGAACATCACATGAATCATAATAAAACCATTTTGTACCAAGACATGTGAATAAGGTTTTCCAGTAGTCATCATCAGCATTTGGTTCAAAATGTCTTCTAAGATTTACCCATAACTGCATCTCCTTTGTATCTTTGAGATCTTGACCATTAAACCTCTCTTGAACTAATTTCCATAATGTATTAAGGTCATCTCTGTCAAAAGCTTTAATAAGATCTTCAAATGTTATGAAAGATGAAGTTTCTCCTCCCAGCCTTGTAATCTTCCATGTTGAAGCAAGATTGCTAGCAGTGTAAACTTCCCAATCAATGATAGGATGTCGAATTTGCAGTGGTTCTGGATAAAAATCTCTGTCTTCAATCACAATCATTTCATTCATTTGATCTTTAGTGAACTTCTCAGTAGGAATCTCCTTCTCAGTAGACTTTGTATGATCTTCATCAACCTTAGTCTTCTTAATAGTTTGAGAATCACTGACTTTGGCCTTTCTCTTCAATCTAGGAAATATTCTTTCTTCTTCTTCAGAACCCATTGGAATAAAAGATTTATCTTGTTTCACAGTTCCGTAGTAAGCCCTTTCAACTTGATCATCAGACATTCCTATGAATTGATGCCTTTTCCAGTTACCAACATGACAACAATAAGTCTTCATATATGCAAGTATTTGTGCCTTGGTTGGTTGTCTTTGTTTCTTCTGATTCTTCTTGACTGAACTGATTACATTATCAAGTGCTTGATTGTTCTTCATCATAATGAAATCTTTCAACTGAGCAGTTCTTTGTTCCTCAGTTAAAGATGCATCAGCAACAAGGTCAATTGCCTTTTTCTTGATTTCTGGATTATTATCTACCAGAAATTGAATATCTTCTTCAGTAGGAACATAACTAAACTCTGGAGCTTTCTCTTTCATAACAGTAGGTTAGACAGTGGAAATTGAATCAGCATCTTCCATTCTATCCAATCTTTGAGCTTCCAAAAAGCTAGCAACTTCTATTTCTTTCAACCTTTTCTTTTCAGCAACTCCTTCAGCAATTTGATCTTCTGAAATCTTCTTAGCAAGTTCTCTATCATTATCAATCTGAACTTGTCTTTTCTTTGAAACCTTCCCTTTAGGTTGCTGTACATCTTCCATAACTGCTTTACCCTTATTATCCTTCAAAGTATCAAATTCTTCACTTGCAGTGGCAAGAATTGGCTCTGCAGTGGAAATATCATCAGTGGTAAAATCAGTTGCAGTTTGGAAAATGTCTTGATCTTCAAGTTTCTCTCCATGAGTTTCAGCTTCTTTTGCTCCTTCACTTGTATCACCTTCATCTTCAAAACAATTTTCCTCCCCTCAGTGTCAGAACCTGTTTTCCTCCCCTGTTTGGAGGAATTTCCCAAATCTTGATCAGCTGAATCACCATTAGAAGGTGAGGATGAAGATGAAATCACCAGCTTTGCAGTCTTCTTGTGCTTTTTCAACCTCTGCACCTCTTCTTTTAAGGTCTGAATCTCTGTCTTTAACAGTTGAACATCCTTGGCATGTTGCTTCTTGAAAGTAGCCAATGTCTTTTGTAGAGAATCAACCTGTTTTGCTAATTTGGTACACATAACCATCAATTCCAATTGGTTTCCACTGCCCTCAGCACTTCCAACTGTGTTACCTGTTGGGAGAGGTGAATCATGGGGCATTGGTCCAGACTCCTCCATAGTAGGACTAGGTGGAAGTCTAGAACCACCACTGCTTGTTCCTAGACCAAAAGGTGCAGAAACTTGTTGTGTTGTCATGAGAGGAGTTGACTGTTTTGACCTTCTCTCATAGGTTCTTGAAACTGGTGGTGTATAATCAATGTTGGGTACATTAATTATAGGTGTAGTTTGTTCAGTTGAAATTTTAGCAAGCATTTGGGGTAGGAGAGGTGTAAAAATCATATTGCCATCTTTATTCAAATTTTGAAAAACTTTAGGCTTTAGGCAACTGATTTGATAAACAGTAGTGTGAGGTTGCAGTTGAAATTCATTAAGCACAGCTTGCACAAACCTTGGATACATTAAAATTTTGGTTTTACTTTGTACATTACCTTTCATACTGGTAAAAATATAGTTGGACCAGTTGAAAATCTTATCAGTGACTAGACAAACCAAAGGATAAGCCATGGTTGAACTAAATTGCTCATAAGATGTTTTCTTAGGACTAAGGCAATGCAACAAGGTATGAATCAAAAATCTCCAGTGGGGACAAAAACCACTCTTTTTGAAAGTAGCCTTTTTATCAGTGGTATCATACCCCATGGATAATAAAGTATCATGAATGTCAGACATAGGTAATGTGATGTGACCATTGAGATCATCCAAGTGAAGTACTCTCCTTAGGGATGCCTCAGTAACATCAATAGTTACCCCATCTACAGTGGCTCTGAGAGCATCCACTATTTCATGTGTATCTCTATTCTCAAGTGTTATGGACTGAGCAGAAGTCCAAAACTGTTTGATTTGAGAGATATAGATTGTGGCTTTGAAAAGCAAAGCATACCTTATATGAGTGGTATGAAGAAAATCCACAATCTGATGAAAAACAGGGCCACTCTTCTCGGTATTCTTTTGTAAGTATGCCACTAGGTTGTGCTCATCTGCAAATTTCAAAGAAGCCATAGAAACTTTGGATGGAAAATATGATTATGTCAGTAAGAATTGAAGTAATGACTAGCCAATTGAGAGAACAAGATATATAGGGTTAGGGTTTATAATTGATGCGCAAGTAAAATTATCTTTAGAAAGTAGTTATAATATTGAAAGAAGATATTTTACTTAAAATATTAACCCTATATATATAACTAACAGTGGTTACTTTCAACGGCTAGTGAAAAATAAATTACTGACATAATCAGTTGTAACGGCTAGAACAACAGTGGTAAAATAACACTGTCAGTGGAAACTGTGAACTAGCAGTGGTAATTTTTCACAAAAATTTCAAAGAGCAGTGGAAGATAAAATCATTAGAAAACAATACTGCTCCCATTATAGTTTTTAGCAAACTATCAACTATCAACGGATTTGATATGTCTTTACCATGAGTCGTTTGCTATGGACTAGCCAACTCTTAATCATAAAGAATATGGTGAGTTGATAACCATATAGTTTTTGGTAAACTATCAACCATAAACGGATTTGTCAAGTCTTTACCAGTAGCCGTTTGCTCTGGACTAGTTGATTCTTATGTGTATTAGACATGATGAATCAATAACCATTTGATGTGTATCTCAGATTTACACCTTTTAACTCCAACTTCTCATCAAAACATGATATGCATTAGTAAAAGATGAGAATAACCAATTTTGTGATCAACCAAAATTACCTTTAACCAAACTTTTACTCAAGCAAAATATCTTCCAAAGTCAACTCAATAATATCTATATTTACTCCTTGACCTACCAAAATAAGAAAAAGGTAAATATCTTCATTAAATAACCCTTCAACCGACTTTGTCTATATAAGAAGACTTGGCTTAAGGTAAATTGAATCAACTTTCATTCAAACACAATAACCCCAAAACCATAAGCATGAGCAAGCCCTCCAACACTATCAACATCTCTTCTGACTCCGAAGAAGAGTATGTAATTGAATCAGAATCATCTTCAGAAGCATCAAGATGGTTTGGATACTTCCCACCAGGGGCTGGCTCTTCATCCAAAAGATATACTAAAGAAACTGCTAAGCGAATGCCTGTAGCTAAGCCTGCAAAATCCCTTGAGTTCTACTCCGGTTCATCAGATGATGATGATGCAAATGATGAAACCTATTCTCTTGCTAAAGAGTTGCCAAAATCTCTTTCAATAGCACTGAAAACATCGATCTCTAATATGAAGCAAATAACCAATCCAACAAGGTCTGTAATGCTATTAAAACCTCCTCCACAGATTCTTGGGCTTCCATGTCCAAGGATGCAATCCACTTTTGAGAACAAGAGAAAGAGAGCCCAGAAGAATAAACATGACTATGTGGGCAAGGGAAAGAGACCAATGGAATAGCTGAAGATAGGTATAGGATGTGCGAGGTGTCAGTTTTTTGTGTTTTGACTAGGAGTACTTTTGGTTGTAATGTATGATGTGTTAGTAATGAATTTCCTTTGTTTTTCCTTTTTCCACTGAAAGTATGTTACCACTGGTTTCAATATAGTTCCCACTGTAAAACAGAGTCATCAGTGAACAACTTAAATAAGGTCTAATAAACCTAGAGCATCGATTCACCAGAGAGTAACTAACAAAAATCCTTCAAACTGTAATTTACTAACATAAACCAAACACTGGAATCATAATTTCATTGGCAATGGTTAATATGTTGAAAGAATTAAGCACAGCAGTGGCTATACTCAATAAAGTCAACACTTAAGCATTGATACATTTTCCAAGAATACAGGACTCCAATTTACTCTTCAACTACCTGCACCTTCCCCTCATTAACTTCTTGAATCCAACTTAATATATATTAAACAGATCATTTAACACAAACCACTCAAATCACATACTCCAAAACTTGTACCCTCAAAGATCATCACTTCAGCAACACCATGAGTCAATCAAGTCCAATCAATCTCTCTTCTAGCAGTTCATCTGATAGTTCCTGGGATGATTTTGTTTTGAAAAACCCTGGGAGAGTTGAAAAAGAGGAGTATGAGAAGGTTGTATCCAAGAAGAGAAAGCAGTCACTTTCTCTTTCAAATCCTTTTTCAGCTGGACCTTCATCACTACAACCAGAGCCTCAGGATGCAACAATCAAAGAAGATAGCTCAGATATCAGCTCCTATGTGTCTCCATATGTTACAGATGATGAAACCTTTGGAAGAGTCCTGAGTGTTCCTCCTCTTGCAGCAGTAGCTCCTCCTGAAGAGTTGCAATCACATTCACTACCATTTCTACCAGCACCACCAACAACAGTTCCTTCATCATCCTCACCACCTACTGGTATAGTGGTGATGGGTTTAGCAAGCCCTAGGGTGTATGACTGGATTAACATGCGTGGAGCTCCCAAGGTGATGCCAAGCTGGGGCTTTTCCAAGAAGCCATAAAGGATGAATGATGGGTAGGAAGGGGATGGGTTGTTTATGGTTGTTTATCAGTTGATGTAGTAATGTTTGTACTTTGTACCTCATGGATGTAATTTTACTGCACTTTCAGTGCAGTTTTGTAATAACAATAATAATCCATGTTTTCTTTTATCATTAGTGTTCCTGCATCACACATCTCAATCGACTAACTTCATTAACAAAAACAGACAGACAGTCTATTAGTATGCACAAAATCAAAAGAAAAGACTTGTTGCCAGTCATGTGCCTTGAACACCCACTATCTGTATATCCTTGATCTGACCTTTTCGTCCTTGGATGTTCCTGCACAAATAAGTAAAGAGTTAGTTTCTTTTGGGGACCCAAGCCATGATTGACTTGGATCTGCCTCGTGTATCAATATAGTTAAATATATCAAAGGTCATTGATACACCATTGGGATTGGTTGTAGAGGTATTTCCTTTAGGTTTCCATTCCCAACGTGCTGAGGCCTTCACAGCATTGCCCATGTCCCCCCTTTTCTTATTAAAAACCCTTGCAGTGGTAACTTTTGAATGAGCAGTGGTAACTGCTGGTTTCTTTTTAGGTACCCACTGTTGGTTATTATAAACCTTTTTAGTTTGAAAGGTTCTTTTTCCTGTTTGTGCAGATTTATTAAAACTTGTTTTAGTGTTTGCACTTTTAACAGGTGACTTAGGGTGAGCAGTGTTAACAGATTTTGCAGTGGCAAGTGTTTTGAGGCCACTTCTAAGTTGAACTGCTCTTGGGACCATTTTGCAATGGGAATTAGGGTGTACATTATGTTGATA
This sequence comes from Chrysanthemum seticuspe, assembly GCA_019973895.1. Classification (NCBI taxonomy): domain Eukaryota; kingdom Viridiplantae; phylum Streptophyta; class Magnoliopsida; order Asterales; family Asteraceae; genus Chrysanthemum; species Chrysanthemum seticuspe. Next base: position 252,481,334 of record BPTQ01000009.1, read on the forward strand.
CTTGTTAGTCTCCACCCTTTTATACCCATAGACTTCCCTTCTCCCAACATGATAGTCACAGTAAGCATGTAAATGATCAAAACTACCACAGATATAGCATGCCTTATTGTTCATAACAAAATCACTACCTAGTTGTTGAGATTTAACATGATTCCAACTCCTCTGGTTACCCCTAGGAGCTGTAGGCTTGTTCCTATACATCTCAGCATACCTTACAGTTGGTCTAGGTTTATTAACTGGTTTCCTAGGTTCCTCTGTAACAGTATTAACAACTTTTGGGATAGTAGTCTCTACATTCTTTTTAACATCCTCATCAACAACTGATGAGTCACTAGCACTCTCAAAAACATCATTATCAAACTTACTCACTTCCTCACTCTTCACCACTGTGTCCTTTAAAGGACCATATTCTCTAACAAGTTCCTTAAAGTCTTCTAAACCTGTATGAGCTAAATCTACACCTGGAGGTGATGGAACACCTCTTAGTGGTGGTGGCACTGTATTATAACCCATACCAGACTTAGCTTTATTAATTACTTGAGCATTCCAAATTTTATCAATTGACTTAGACTGATGATAACATGTGTCTACAGTTAAATTGACATTTTCAAGTTTCTTTAGGAGTTTTTCAAGCTCCTTTTGGTATGCTTCATTCACAGCAGTTGTATGTTCTACCTCTCTCCTAAGAAGAATCATATCATCATTATAATTTGACTCATTTGCCTGATAGTGCTCTATTTGATTTTCTAATACTGACATAGCTCTCCTAAGATTAGCCACAGTATAATTAGTAGTATATAATTCTTGCCTTTCATTAGAGTACAACTATCAAAGTTTTGTACCTCAGAATCAGAGAAAGCCATGAGAGCAAATTCAGTAGCAACAAGAGCAGCATCTGAATGTTCTTCTTCTTGTTCATCATCCATGAAACTCCAATCATAGCTCACACCATCAATAGCAAACATTGCATTTGGTTCTTCCACAGTTGGTCCCTTCTTTTGCTTGTACCATGTAGACCTGTTGTCCTTGGTCTTTGGTCTTCTACATTCTCTAGCAAAATGTCCAAACTTGTGGCAGTTAAAGCACTCCACTTTCTTCTTATCAAAACCTGCAGTATCATCACCATTAATGTGAATAGGCTTGCCAGTCTTCTTGTAGAATTTCTTAGCCCTCATGCTAAGAAGAGCTATCTGCCATTTTATATCCATCTCTTCCAAGTCATCTTCATCAATTTGCTCTATGTCTTCATGAGTTAAGACAGAGCCATCAACTTGTGTGGAGATAAAAGCATAAAAGGTAGGATCTCCAATACTAGCAACCTTCTTTTTGGAACCTGAAGTGGTAACATTAACATTACCAGTGGAAACTTTAGAACCTACAATGGCAATATCATCATCACTTTCATCTTCAGAATCATCACTGTCAACAGAATTTGACAACAATGCCAAGCTACTAGAGCTTGTACCAAGTTTCCCTGCCTTCTTCAACCTTTGCTCAATAAGTTTGAAGTTGTTGTAAAGATCATTGAGCTTCATTGTTTCAATGTCTGTTTTGTTTTCCCATACAGTAACATTGGTTTGAAACTCTGAAGGCAAACTTCTTAGAAACTTCAAATTGAGGTCTTCCTTTTCTACCTCAATGCCAAACACAGTTAGTTGTGTAACAATCTTCTGAAGTTTGGTAAAAATGCTATCAAGTGAGTCATTTCTTGAAGCAGAGAAGTTTTCATAACTTTGCTTTAACAATGTCTTCTGAGTCTTCTTTGTTGCATCATTACCACCAAACACTGAGCAAATCTCTTCAAACAGTTCTTTAGCAGTCTTGAATTTGCTGAATGCAATAATCTGGTCTCTAGGAAGAGTCATCAGCAATAGACTTCTAGCTTTAAGATCATTCTTCTTTTGAGCTTTTTCATAATTTGATTCAGGCACAGAAACTTTCACAACATCTGTGTCACCAACTTTTGAAGTAGTGGTCACAGATTTGAAAGAATCACCAAGTTGAATGATCTCCCATAGAGCATAGTCCTGTATGAGGAAGTATTGCTCAATCAGTATCCTCCACATCTCAAACTCATTAAGCTTAAGCTTAGGGAGTCTGGGTGTAGAAGAAGAGTTTGATTGATTGTTTTCCATCTCCATTGTCTTAAGAGAGTGAGTCAAGCTAATTCTTTGGATCTTCTAAAACAAAATATCAGAACCTTGCTCTGATACCACTTGATGGATCTAAGACACTCTCTTTGTGTCAATGATATTTTGTATAATATTATCAAGCAAGCGGAATTTACTTAAGTAATACTTAGAAGACGAATTATATGATGTATGAGAGTAAACACAAGTTAACACAAAACTCAAGCTCTAATATTATTAATGAAATAATACGAGTGATCTTGGTATCACTAGAGTTACACCTTGAAGCTTTCGTAGATAATATTGTAAAGTAATACGTACCTAAGACAATGACCTAGGATCTCCTTTTATACTACAAGGAGTCCTTTACAAGATAAGTATATAGCTAACATAATAGAATATACACGAAATCTATTCTATACTTATCAATACGCGTTTAACCATATCATAAACTAATAGCAGTGGTAATAAATAACTTGCAGTGGGAAAATGTTTCCACTGCTAGTGTTAAACCAAGCAGTGTAAACCACTACTATCCGTGGTAACGGATTATTCCCAACAAACACTAGTGGATAACTTAGATTCTAAAATTGCTAGAATGAGTACGAACACTTTAGATACAATACTCGAAGGTGTTAAAACCGGTAATAATCAAAAGGGTCTAGGTAGTCAACAACTTGATCCATCAACTAGTGAAAGTAAAGAGACAAAAATTTTTAAGGAACTAGAAAAACCAGCCACTGTTGTGGCGGATCCCCTAAAAAGGGAACCGGCTAGTGTACAGAAAGGGATCCGTGGATCTGCTGTAGCAAACAGTAGCAATAACGTAGCTTCCTCACCTAGAACTGAGTTTGTTATAGTTAATAGGAAGAAACCAACTCATGTCACCACTAGACAACCACCTCCAAAATATAATCCTACTTTTGCAAGAAACAAAGCTCCATATTTTTCAAAACCTAATTCATTTAGGAGACCTAATAACGTTTAACCAAAAAGTAACCATCAAATGGGATGGAATCCAAACATGCAAAACGGTTTTCCTTTTAAAACTTTGCTCCATGGAATGCATACTCATCTTATCCATACATGTCTAACATGAATGGAATGTTTAACACTAATGGACCCATGAACAAATGGGGACCAAACTTTTGAGTTTATTATTGTTTTAGGTGTGCTTAAAGGTTGACCTAGACCCCGATGAATGGGTCAAGGATAGCGGGTGCACGAGGCACATGACCGGCAATAGGGATCTATTCTCCACATATGAATCCTTCAATGGAGGTAATGTGGTGTTTGGAAATAGCAACAGTAGAATCATCGGTAAAGGTACGATTTCTACCAAATCTCTAACCATTAACGATGTGTGTCACGTAGAAAACCTAAACTTTAATCTCTTAAGTATAGGACAAATATGTGATAAAAAGTGCAATGTACTTTTTACCGAAACCGGTAGTAAGATACTTAAAAATGGCATAACCATAGGAAGAGGAATTAGGAAACATGGAGTCTATGTCATTAAAATCGGTAATGAACCTAAAGACAAACTATGTCTTACCTCTATGGATGATACTTTGATCTTATGGCATCGAAGATTGGGTCACGCCAACATGCGACTTCTTCAATCGCTATCATCCAAAGATCTAGTAAGAGATCTACCTAAGTTAAAATATGAAAATCATTTTTGTGATGCTTGTAATATAGGAAAACAAGCTCATTCGAGTCATAAAGCTAAAAACATGGTGTCCACAACTAGGTGTCTAGAATTACTACATATGGATTTATTTGGTCCATCCGCTATCCAAAGTTATGGAGGCAACTTCTATACTTTGGTAATAGTGGATGACTACTCTAGGTATACTTGGACAAAAATTTTAAAGAACAAAACGGAAACCTTTAACTATTTTGAAATATTAAGCAAAAAGATCCAAAGACAACTAGGAAGACCCATAGTGTCTATTAGGACGGATCATGGTAGGGAATTCGATAATGAAGTGCAATTTGGAGCTTTTTGTGACGCTAATGGTATTACTCACAACTTCTCGGCTCCACGCACTCCACAATCGAATGGGGTAGTAGAAAGAAAGAATAGAACTCTACAAGAAATGAGTCAAATCATGCTTAATGAACAATCCATACCTCAAAAGTTTTGGTGTAATGCCGTTGATACTTCAACATATATACTCAACCGAGTCTTGATTAGACCAATCTTAGGAAAAACTCCATATGAGTTACTTCGAGGCAAAAAGCCTACGTTAAATCACCTTAGAGTCTTTGGTAGCAAATGTTTTATTCTTAACACTAAAGATTACCTTACAAAATTTGATCCTAAATCAACCGAAGGTATCTTTTTAGGTTATTCGCCAAATAGCAAAGCTTACGTCATATTAAACAAAGAAACAATGAAGGTAGAAGAGTCATTAAATATAAAATTTGATGAAAGTCCACCCAAACCCTCTCCACCTCTTGTCGATGACGAGATTATAGAAAGTGAAGCCATAGTAATAAAGAAAAAGATAAATGAAGAAGAAGAACCTCTAAGTGATGTAATAGTAAACATTAAAGAGTCCAAAGATCACCCCGTAGATAAAGTCATAGGAAAACTAAACGAACGAACATTAAGGTCTCAAGTTCAAAACCAAAGTAGCTTGTTTTGTTTCGTTTCAACCTTAGAACCTAAGAATACACAAGAAGCCATAAAAGATGAAAGTTGGGTAATGGCTATGCAAGAAGAACTAAATCAATTTGTTTCTAATGATGTTTGGACACTTGTTCCTCCACCTAGTAATCAAACCATAATAGGAACCAAATGGGTTTATAAAAACAAATTAGATGCAAACGGAGTAGTGTCTAGGAACAAGGCTAGACTCGTTGCTCAAGGGTATAACCAACAAGAGGGAATAGACTTGATGAGACCTATGCCCCCGTGGCTAGATTAGAGTCTATAAGAATACTTCTTGCATATGCTTGTGCTAATGATCTAAAGCTTTATCAAATGGATGTCAAAAGCGCTTTTCTAAATGGTGTCATAAATGAAGAAGTATATGTAGCTCAACCTCCGGGCTTCATTGATTTTGAAAAACCCAAACATGTGTATAAATTAAAGAAAGCCCTGTACGGTCTTAAACAAGCTCCAAAAGCTTGGTATGATAGACTCAAGTCATTTCTAGTTAAACACAACTACACCATGGGGTTAGTTGACAACACACTTTTTACTAAGAAAAGAGAGTCACATATAATCATAGTACAAATATATGTAGATGATATTATATTCGGATCCACTTGTCAAGACATGTGTGATGATTTCTCTAAAATCATGCATGACGAGTTCGAGATGAGTATGATGGGAGAACTTAGTTTCTTTCTTGGTCTACAAATAAAACAAGTAGAAGATGGTATCTTCTTTAATCAATCTAAATACATCAAGGAGATGTTAAAGAAATTTGGTCTAGAAGAGTCAAAACCAATTAGGACTCCAATGTCATCCGACACCAAACTCACAAAAGACGAGGACGGAGAATCCGTTGATAATACTAAATATCGTGGCATGATAGGTATCCTTCTCTACCTCACGGCAAGTAGGCTAGATATCATGTTTAGTGTTTGCTTATGTGCTAGGTTTCAAGAAGACCCTAAAATATCACACCTAGAAGCCGTAAAAAGAATATTTAGATATATTAAGGGTACAACACAATTAGGATTATGGTATCCTAAGGGCACGGGAGTAGAAACAATTGTATATGCAGATTCTGACCATGCAGGTGATTACGTTGATAGAAAAAGTACAAGTGGGGTATGTACTTTTATGGGATGTTGTTTAACATCATGGTTTTCTAAGAAACAAACGGCACTTGCAATATCAACAACCGAAGCCGAGTACGTCTCCGCCGGAAAAGCATGCCAACAAGCACTATGGATGAAACAAGCGTTAGTAGACTACGACATCCATCTAAGCGACATAGCCATCCTATGTGACAACAAAGGTGCAATCGACTTAAGTAAGAATCCGGTATTACATTCTCGCACAAAGCATATAGATATTCGTCATCACTTCCTAAGAGACAATGTTCAAAAGGGGAACATCTCTATTGAGAAGGTTGCATCCGAAGACAACATAGCCGACGTCCTCACCAAACCGTTGAAGCGGGAACAATTCAACCTACTTCGTCTTGGTCTTGGTCTAATGGAACAAACGTCATAACTTAATTGACTCTACAAGGTATGTAAACACTAGCCTTCTTCTTTCTGAGTCTAGGATTTCTATTTCACGCACAACTCACAAACAATACGGGAATTTTCAAAACCCAAGATGAGTTTTTACACTTATAGTTTTCTAATTTTTTAAAGAAAGCCTACTTTCAAAATGTTTTCTAAAAAGATGATACCTTCCCGTATCAATTTCACAAAAGCAATTTCTCACGTCTAGGACAAATCGCTTTTTCATTATTAATACAAAGTAAAAACCCGTTTTCATTGCATCTCATGTCTTTTGAATGCTAAAGGGGACACATAACTAATATGTGTTTTCGGGTACATTCATTTAAGCAACAATGAATTAGGAGCATTGATAACACAAAATTACGTACTCATGTACTAAATATGTGTTTTCGGGTTATCTCAATAGGACGGTTTTATACTTCTAGTTTATTTTTTTATTTTTTTCAGGAGTCGAGATAACCGAAACTCCAAATAGTTTGCATATAGGCACACACTAGGCAAAAAAGTTTCCAAAAAGGAAAATTTTGTGCTGCCTGAAACACCAGACCCACGGATCCCAGCCTTTATGCTGGACGGATCCCTCAAGGGAAGGATCCGTGGGATCCGTGTAACAGAAGCTGTTTTCAACTTCTATTTTTTTCACTTTGGATGAAAAATCCACATTTGCTTCATTTTTGGGAGTATGCTCTTTAATGCTTGTGTTCTCATGATCACATGCCTTGAATTTATATCTAATCATTAGATTTTAATCCACATTTTGGGTCAAGCATTCATTACAATGTTTTGTTTTTCTATATATATAACTCCCAAAATGCTTGCATACTCCATCTCCTTCTCACAAACACACTTCATCATGTCATCCAAAAACCCTTTAGGAGAATCATCTAGTACAAACAATCATGATATCCAAACCTTTGTACTTCCACCATCCAAAATACCACAATCAAATGCTAGGATATCCGCACGGATTAGTATCCGATCTTGTTGTTTAGCAAAACCAAACTCAAATGATTCATCCTCAACAAATAACTCACCACAAGATGCTTCCATTATAGCACCACCCTCATCACCAACAAGTACACCAACTTCATCACCACCTAAAATAACTCTTTTGGAACTCCTTAAGACTCCAACAAGATCTAACCAACCTAAAGAAAAAGAATTAGTCTTTTCAACACCCCCCACATCTCCAAATACTATATTTCAAGATCTTGAAACATCACCACCATTAGCTCCCATCACATTACAAGAACATCTAGGTTCTTTTCCACCACCATTTACTAACATTCCGGATATTGATCCATATTTTCCTATTTTTCCACCACAACTTCCGCATAACTCAAATCAAAACAACCCTGAAAACTTCCGCACTCATCACCCACATCATTTACATTGTGAACATTGCCAATCCACTAGGGAAATTGCAATAGAAGTTAGGGAAGAAATGCGTTTCATACTCAACCTCATCCTTGATCGCATCAATACCATTACTCATCAAAACCTCCATCCATAACCTTATGCAAGCATGGAAGGAATCACTACTATTACTTTCTACTTTTAAGTATTTTTTTTTTTGAAATCATTTTCAAAGAACAAGTCTTGTTCTTATTTTTACATGCTTGTAAGTGGCATACATACCACTACAATTTGTTGTTTTAATACGAGGCCTTGTTTACATACCTTGGCTCCCAATCTTGATTCTCGGCAACCAAAAGATTATATAAGCATGTTACTAACCTTTCTTTTTGTAGGAATTTTATTTTTCTTCACTTGACGCCCCAAACAAGGGGGAGCTACCATCAAGGGGGAGTTAGAAGTTTGTTTATTTCTTCCAAGGGTTAACTTTTTGTTTCGACAAAAAGGGGGAGAAGAAGTAAAACTTAGGGCTTTCAAAACTTACATCTATTCTTAAGTTTTACTCATCATAACATTATGTTTTGTTATCAACAAAAAGGGGGAGATTGTTAATACAAATAAACTGTAAAAATGTTTATTAATATTTTGCGATCTCTTTATGTGTTGTTGATAACAAATGTAATGTTATCTTAAGTATAATTATAAGGATACATGTTATTTTTGTAAAGCATTTACATATAGCCATTTAAATACAAAAATGTAATAATTAAGCATTTGTTGTAATAGTTTATTAGGATGGGTAAAAACCATAACCCATGGATCTTAACCCATACCAAAGAAGACTTGATACAATATATACTTAGATACATTGAATCTAAAGAAAACCCATGGACCAACCCATAACCCATGACCCATAACCAAAAAACCCATGGGCAAAGAGGAGCGTACCACGGATCCCTAGGATTACACTAGACGGATCCCAAGTGGAAGGGATCCGTGGGATCCGTGGAACAGAGGAGAAATTTGCCTATAAATAGAGAGCCATTTCTTCATTCTAACTCACCCCTCTTCTTACTAAATCTCTCATACACTCTCATTCTCTTCTAACATATAGATCACTTGATCTAGAGAGTTGTTCTTCTTTCTTTCTATTTGTGATCCTCATATAGGTCCTTCTCTAAGGCGAGATCACGAGCATTCTACAAGTCATCCAAGCAAGGGGTCCTTGATTGATTTGTCACTCCGCAAGATTTCTGTAGCGAAGATCTTGTATTTGATATTTCATATATTTGTTGTGTAATAGTTGTGTTGGTTTGGTCCACCGTGCTACGGACTCGGTATCTAGCTTTGTACCAGAAAAAGTGTAAGCAACGTTGTGAAGGCTTCTTCGCCAAGTGAAGGATTTTGTTGACATAGTGCTTGAACTCTCGAGTAGGTGACTCGGGGAGTGGAGTAGGGCAAGGAAGGTGACCTTGTAGCCGAACCACTATAAATCGGTTGTGTCATTTCTATCCCTTAACTTTATTTATTTGCTTGCATTATCATTAAATCTACATGTTCTCAACATCTATACGATTTCACATAATATCGAATCTAAAGTTTTTGAAACCAACTTTAAATCAGCAAAACTATTCAACCCCCCCCCCTTCTAGTTTTCCACATGTGTAATAAACCATGAGAAATGTCGGTTGGGGTAATTTTGGCACCAAATTAAAAATTTTTCATGACATATAGGAGTGGGCCATTAGTCTTAATAAAGCGTCTCATGGATAGGAAGTTATATGACTAGCACAAAAATCCTTTACCACTTAAATTCCACCCAAAATGTGAGGATCGCCCTTAGATTAGTAGGAATTAAAGCATTCATCTTTAATGCTTAGTGTGTGAACCGGTAGTATAATAGATTCTAGAACTTGTTTTGTGATGCATTCCGAGATCGCTAGTAAGACTACACTAGTGTAGTTAGGAATAACTAAATGATAAGAGGCATTAGGATAACCCTTGTTTGATACCCGTAATATAATTACTTCTTCCACATCGGTTGAGTAATTCCCCCACACCTTTGCATTGTACTCATTTTTAGTACATGATATCCCTAGTAAACCCCTCAGAGCCTATCCTTTTCACGGTTCTGGTGATGTTTCGGTTTCCCGGAATATCAATGAAGAGCATTGTTTACACCCCACCCTCAAATGTACACCCAAATCGCCTTAGCCTACCTTATATGCACTCATTTTTAGTGCATTAGTGTTATCACCCTAAAAACCCATAGTTCAATTATCTAGTTGCTTGTATAAGTTGCTATGTCGAGTCATATCCTTTGTATACAGTTTTGGGACGATTGGGACTCATGGGAAAAGTTAAAGTTTATGAAATGACGGGAAGGGAACATTAAATTCAAATTTCCTTTATTTGCGTAATAATGTACTCCAAGTGTTTTGATCTTTTTAATTTGTGTCAAATTTGTAGGATATTGGATTTCACAAACACTCTAAACCATGATCTAAGTAGGCGTATAAGTATGTTAGAGAGAGAAAGTTCTAGTAAGAGAAAGGAAGAGAGTTGGGAACTATAGTGAGAGAAAGAAAATATTATTATGAGCTCCAACTCTCTACCATGGGAGGTAGAGAGTATTTATAGTCTTACATAAAACGCCACACAACGGGCTGTGGATCAGGCATACAGTGGGTAAAGACCCGTCCGTCCTCCACGGTGTTACTTAACTAAATACTACTTAACATAAAATAACTACGACTACGAGCTTTCTAACGATTACATATACTTAAGGTGACCGACTCTTTAATACCTGGAATTTCTAATTCCTAACAATCTCCCCCTAAGGGAGGTCACCTCAATCATGTACTAAAATTACATTGAATACAAATAGATATTACATTATCAATTGTTCTTGCATTCTTGATGTAGTACTTTGCTCCGAAGCTCGTAGTCATTGATTCTTCTCATTGCATGCTTGGTTACTCCAAGTGGAGGTCTTTTACTGATCCACGTGATAATAAATTTGAGCCAGCTTTTGAGATCATCAGCTACAGAGAAATCTATGAGACATCCATTGTGGTGTTGGTATTATATGATGTTGTGACATTCGGACCGACATGCTCACATTCTGGATCATGAAATCTTCTCATCAGAGTAGCGGAAGCTTTCGTTGATTCATGATATTGGCAGCATCGTAAAAACAGCATGGAGTGAAAATATCAGAGTCATTGATGCACTTATCATGATTTCTTGAGGGATGAATGTATCGTGTGAGCATGCGGCTATGGATTGACTGCTTCATTCTGATCAGCTGCAAACGTCGGGCGTACCTGCATACAACAGTTAGCAATAAAGCGTACAAAAGTGTCTTTGACCACTTTAGTTGAATTGAGGTACACGGCCCACGGTTCCCTGTTGATCAGTACATGTACTGCATGTGATCAGGTATAATTCCTAAGAATTTCCTTGACAAGGTTTCGCAGCAGCTCTAGCTGTTCTCAAACCGGAGCGTCTCAAAGAAGACAACACGAAGTGAGTGAACCAGCGAATTTAAGTCCACTGATTGATGAAAAGAGATTTGAAAAACAATCGTGTATTGCTCAATAGAAATTGTTTTTGCAATACAACGAAGGTTTTATTGAAAATCAATTATCAATCATAAAAACACCTTTTGGTTTGAAGAATTAGTACACGGTCGATGTGCTAAAGAAAAGAGTTATTAAGCACAAAGACCGGTTTTTCAAAGGTATCCGTCAATCCATAACCTGAACCAGGATTGATTCAAGAGATTGAATCGCCCCATTGTTTCTGTTCAGTTGTCACATGGTTGATCTATATAATAGATCTCACATGCCTCCTACCAGGAGCTTGTTTGATGTTGGCTCCAGAAGGCTTTCCATCTTCATTGTGAATATGTAAACACATCACTCAGATGTTCTGGCAATACCACAAGGATAATGCGTAGGACTCAAGATATAATCTATCTTTCCACATTGTGTGAAACAGAGAGTCTTCATTGAAAGTGTCCTAATGAGATTTATTGATGATCTCATGGCTCTAGACTCAATTTGTGCATATTTGGATCCTGTGCCGGAGACTAGGGAGAGGGCCTCCTTCTTCAATATCAACAATCTCTAAGAGAGATTCGATAGATAATGCCGGTTCCCCGTGAGAATGAAACAAGTCCTTTTAAGAGGAACTTGAGTGGTTTGGAAAGTTGAAGTGCAGTGCGTCACTGGGTCCATGACGTCTTGTCTTCAATACCGATGTTACCATCAGTAGCATATGAATTGAACCCGGTTTCTGCCCTAAGGTTGAATAAATGGAGGGCTATTTGTTTTCACCCTTTTCTCATTCAATTCTTTTTAATTCTTCAACCCCTTCAGTGCTTACCGAGACTTCATAGCAAGAACCTTGTTGGGTTTGTTCCAGTACTCGCTCTGTCTCAGTCCGCACTCTTCCCATAACTCATTTTTCTCCTTTTATCATCATACCTAAGGACTTCTACACTAACTAGTGGATTGTCCCTGGGTAGATCCCTCCGGTTCTGGCGGATCATGGGAACAGATACCTAACCTTATCATCCTTATATCACCGTACATAAAGTAAATTTGGTCGGTCTATTTGGTATTGTTCATCAGCCATTTGAACCAATTGAAAACCATTTGAAAATCAATCTAGATACTTGTGATATATTATCAAAACATTTTGTACCTGAATTGTTTTTGATATTTTTAGAACAAGTGCTCCCCCTCAACATGTGCATCAAATGTTTGAAATCGTTTTGCACACGGAGGCAAGAGGAAGAATTAACTTCTTTGATTACCATTTTCTAAAGGATATCACCATCACTTCCCTAATCAAGACAAGTAGATAAAGCATTTTTTGGGAAGGATGAGGTTTTCATAAGTTTGCTCCCCTTCAGTATGTGCCTCGAGATTTGAAAAGAGTTTTGCACATACTAGAGGGAACCTGCACATTGAGATAAGTGATCACGTTTCAAATCATAGGTTTAAGATAGATGCTCCCCCTCAACATGTGCATGGAAAATTTGAAATCGTTTGTCACATGTGGGAAGGATAGCATGTACATCCCTATAAAACCATTTACCGAATTATCAGTTTAAATCCAATTTAAATCACACATTCTCCCCCGATCACAATTATCAAATCATTTGAGATTTGTGATCTCTTATTGATTTGAATTGATTTTGAAAGCTTTTAAGGGGAATTGTGACTTGATTATGAAAGCGTTTTAATTGATAAGGATCGGATTTTAAGACTTTAAACTCCATTGATAAAACATGCATGTATATCTTTTGAAAACAATTGAATGCCAAATAACTTTTTAATTTAATTGAAATCATTCTCCTCCTCAATCAATGACATAGGTTGTTGATTGAGAGATTGATATTTTGACAAATAAGTCCAGATGATTATCAAAAATAGAGTCCGAGTTATTTTTCAAAACAATTTGTTTTCAGCAGATAACATGTTAATAGAATCAGAGCATGGAATTTGGTTGATAAGAAGGCTTTTGATGAATGTTCAAACAAATTCTCAAATTTTGAAAAACATGAAAAAGCATGGCTCTATTCTTTCTTTGAAAAGCGGGTTACTGCCTGAAATGACAATAAACCATTGTTTTTCTTTCTCCCAAAAATATTTTTTTTTATTTTTTGATTTTTTTTTTTTTTTTTTTTTTTTTTTTTTAGAATTCGAACAACATCTAAAGTCCCGTATCATTCTTTGACTGACAGCACAAAGACCATAGCTATTATCGAACCGAGAAAAAACATGACCAATTGACAATATTTTTTTGAAAATTTTTCGAATTTTTCAGATTTTTATGGATTTTGAAGGTTTTATATTTTTCTATTTGATTTTTGAGGGTTTTATAATTTTGTATTTTGATTTTCGAATAGATATATACAAGAGATAGATGAAGGAAACCTTTTACTCCTCGTCTTCCTCCTGAAGACGTTTGAGTGTTTCTGGTTGAAGGCTTTTCAAGCCAAGTCGTGGAAGAATAAACTCAAAACGTTTTCTTGGAAGAGCTTTGGTGAAGATGTCTGCTAACTGGTATTCAGACCTCACAAAATAGAGTTCCACCACACCTTTTTCCACTTGTTCCCTGATGAAATGATGTCGAATGTCGATAGCTTTGCTCTTGAGTGTTGAACGTTGTTGCATGAGAGAGCAATAGCACTTTTATTATCACAGTACAGAGGGATTTTGTTGAATTCAAAGCAATAGTCAGATAATTGAGATCTCATCCATAAGATTTGAGCACAACAAGATGACATGGCTATGTATTCAGCCTCTGTAGAGGAAATAGAAGTACTCATTTGCTTCTTTGAAGACCAGCTTACAAGCTTATCACCCAAAAACTGAGCACCTCCAGACGTACTTCGACGTGTATCTTGACAACCTGCATGATCAGCATCTGCATAGGCCGTTAGAGACATACCGGTGTCCTTCGGGTACCAAAGTCCCATATTGATGGTTCCTTGGAGATATCGAAAGACCAGATATTGCTAGTCCCTAGCAATGTTTTGAGAAAAACTAATGGATTTTATCTCTTTACCAAAAGCCATTACTTCTGGAGTAGCCAAATGTTTCAGTTCAAGTAAGAACCATGGTACACCGATAACCATGTGATTTTGAGCAAACCACCAGCTTTCAACGGATTTGATTTGTCTTTACCAGAAGCCGTACCCTTCTGGACTAGCCAACTCTTAGATAAATTATCAATATTATCTTTGGTGAGCTGATTACCAATTATGGTTTTTCCACTGCCTTTACCACAAGCCATAAACTTGCGGGCTAGCCAACTCTTCACTTTTAAGGATATGGTGAGCTGAATACCATACAATTTTGGGCAAATTGCAAGCCGTCAACGGATTTGAGATATCTTTACCAAGAGCCGTTTGCTCCTGGATTAGCCAATCCTTATGTGGGTTAGACATGGTGGACTGATTACCATTTGTTGTGTTTAGTACATAGTACTTCCACTAAAAAAAAATTTTTTTTTTTTAAATTTGGCCATTTTGGGGGAAAAAGGGACTAAAAGGGTACATTTATGATCAAAATTCGCCAGAATTTCCCCCCCACACTTAGAAATGAATATTGTCCTCAATATTCAAAGTACCGGCTGTTATGCCGAAACTTAGAACGTAAAAAGATAACATTACTAGCTAAGTGTGGAAACACAACAATTATTCTCTTTTTTAATATTTACAATTTTCATTCATTTTTAAGGTTTATATACAACATGTGGGGCATCTCCCCCACACTAGGGTGGTACACACGGGTGAAAAACCCATGTTAAGCTACTGTTTTTGATTACCGAGTCGCTAGCTTGACTCGACCCCGAATTAATTTGTTCATGGGGAAGTAAGTGGAAGAAACAATCTCCATCGGACTTTCATTCAAGATGTTTGGATAAACATTGAAGTACGTGAAAGTTCCACACCGATGAGATACAGACAGACCCGGCTCACAAATGGTACATGGAAATGCCTGGGTCAAAGATAATGTCTTCATTCCCGAAGGAGTGAAGAACAGGAGAAGCCACGGGATAGGTGAAGAAGAGAAAGAAAATCATGATAAATATCATGACTAACTCATCATCTTCATCCATAGGAGGATCCATAATTTCAGGATTATGAATCTCATCATTTAAGCTTATGTGATCAAGACAAATGTCGGGTGTGTCATGATCAACTTGGGAGTTATCATACTCCGGCGGAGATATGATATGAGTGAGTTCACCGGCGAACTCCTCGTGAAGAGAATCAATCACAAGATGTAAATCTGTGGATTCTTGTTCCACTGTAGATTCATCACTATCCTCAATCTGAGTATCAAAGAGTGGATTCTCAGAAATTAAAGTGAATTCAGAGTCGAATTCAAATAGAGGATTAGTGAAAGTAGCTTTGAATGTTTCGGGAACAAAGTGATCAACATTCTCATCTGGATTGTTGGGATAAGAAGTGAGTGATCGATCATTATCAATGAGACTTTCAGTCTCTCCCAGATCGACTTCGAAATCAAAGAGTGGATTGATGTGAGTGAGTTCATCGGTGAACTCCTCAAGATGATGATCAGCATCAGACTGTGGGAGTGATGCCTCAACATACTCGATGTTTCCATGAGAAGTACAATCTTCGCTAACATCGGAGAAAGTTTCAAAATGATCTTTTGAACACTCAATAGGGGAGATAGAATCACACACATGATCAGAAGTTCCCTGTGACTCTCTCGGGATTGGGATAAGGTTCTCAACACTAGACTTTATGAATTCGTCCGATTCCTTTTCAGGAACAGTGTCAAGATGCTCGTCCCCCATAGTCGTTGTAGTATAGTGGTAAGTATTCCCGCCTGTCACGCGGGTGACCCGGGTTCGATCCCCGGCAGCGGCGCCAAAATTTGATGCGTGCGAAACCGTCAAGTTTTCTCACGCGAGCTGATCACTTGTGAATGATCAGCCGTAAGGAACTTAAAACAGCTCACACACCAACTCAATGAAGATCAGGAGAGTATAGTGTTTCCCCAGGTCGTTAAGTCCCAACGAGCTGTGCGAGAATAGTCAGACATGTAGTGATCGAGAGATTTGAACGGGAAAAGAGATTTGTGAATATGATTATAACTAAGGAAAAAGGACATAAACTACAAGGACTAAAATGAAAATTAAAGGAGATTAAAAAGATTAAAAATATTAAATAAACGCTATCACTATATTTAAAGTGATGAACGTTTAAAACCTAAAACTAAAAACTTACGTTTTAAAACAAAATACGTAAACGTACAAATAAAAACGTAAAACTTACACAATATAAATCCTAAAAATATGAAAAAATACATTTTTACAATCCTAATGATATAAGAAAATTTATAGAAAAAGAAAATTATTTTTTATAACTAAATAATTAATTATTATTAATTAAAATCTATTTTTAACTATTAAATAATTACCTAAAATACAAGAAATTAGGAAATAAAGCTAGAAAAATAAAATTAAGACTTAGAAAAATCTAAAATAACAAACTAGAATTTTCAAAACTATTTTTGTATTTTTATGATTATTTTTCTATTTATTATGAATTTTAAACTATTAAAAACTAATTAAAATATTTAAAAATACAAATTTAACTAAGAAAAATATGGAAAAATACTTTTTTGGCTTTTTATATTTATCTTAACTTAATAAAAATGAAAACTTATTTTTTAGAACCTTTTTCTAATTTTTTATATTAAACACTAATTAAAAATGCTTAAAAACTCATTTAAAATAGGAAAAATAGCAAATTAACTTAGAAAAATCTGAAAATTTCAGGAAAAGTCTAAAAAAATATTAGGAAGCTAAGAAAATTGGAAAAACAGGTGCTTATGTGGATGATTTTGAAACTGATGAAGGAGTGCTTATTGAAATAAGCACATGATTAAGCAAATGGAGTCCAAAGGCTAGAAACTGTTTACAGAAGCTCTATTAAGCTTAAAGAACCAAATTGCAACAGATTTCAACAAGCAATAACCTCTGGTTATCAAGCTTGATCAGATTGATGCTAACTGTTATTTACTTAAAACAGTTCTACACCCCTAAGTTTAAGCTAAAGCACAAGCTTATAAAATAAGCTAAAGTGGAAACCAACACTTGGGAACTAAAGACTACCAGGCAGAGGACATTTGTACCAAGTTTTAGCCAATAACAAGCTAATATGAAAAAGGGATAGCTGCTGCAAAACACCTGTGCACAACTCAGTTAATGCTGAGTGTGCACAGGGGATTTTAAGCTGTATTGAGCAGCTTATTTGAAGCTTTTAAAGATTTCTAAACATTTTACAAAAATAAGATATCAAAAGCTGACCAACTGAACTTGGAAAACCCAAAGTTTCAAACACTTATACATGAAAATGAATCAATGAGAGATCATCAAAATTTGGTGAAAAACTGAGTATCAACCTTTGACTTTCTTTGACAGAAATTGATTTTGACTTTAATGAAATTCTAGTGATTCTAATTTGATCTAAATTATGAAATGAGCTACAATAAGACTTGATTAAGCTAGTGTGATGATATATAAACCTAATGCTATCCTAATTTGCTTACATACCTATCTGATAAAGTCACAAGGACTGATTAAAGTTTATTTTGACTAAGAGCTTTTATTAGTGCAAATAAATGACCAACCTAAGTATGATAGACCTAGACTACACTAGATAAAACATGCTGAACCACTGATATAACCTCAAACACAGATCTAAGCATTCTTCCAAACACCCTTTATATCTACTGCTTTGCAATTTTAAATGAACTAAACACTAAACAAACTTGTAATAAGGGTCAAACTAAACTTAAATATCATAAGTACAGCTAAATAGACTAAATTAAACTGGAGGTGATCACAGATATTCAAACAACCATAAAATGCAAATTGACTTGAAATTTGAAAATGAGCAAATCACTCACATGTGCCCAGCTGATGAGCAGGCTAGAACCAAACCCAATATTGCTATTTTATACCATATCCAGCCCATTCCCAATGTCCGCAACCACAGAATCCATCACCATATCCATTTTGAGCCAAAGTTGACTTTTGTTGACCATAATGTAAAAGTGCTTAAAATTTATCTCCAAGCTTACCAAAAGCTATACAGAGCTTAAGTGAGCCTGGTTGAGCTTAAGAATAAGCTAATAGAAGCTTTAAGATAAGAGTTTGAAATTCAAACTTTCAACAGTAAACTTCAAAATGTGAAACACAAATGAAACCTTGAATTGAGAATTGAAATAAGATTATAATGATGAAAAACCTTAACTTGAGTACAAAGGAACAGAAATTTAAAGCTTTTACACTAAACTAAGTCATTAAAATTTAAAACGACATACAAGTGAAAAATAAAACTAATCTACTGCCTCCTTTCTTCATCTCTCTTCCTTTTTATACTTCAAGTAGCTTCCACGTGTCCTCTATAGTGTTTCCCACCACTTCTTTCAGCCAATGGGTGATTTTTGTGATATTTGGCCATTTTATGGTTTTGGCGGGAAACTCTGGAATTTGACTTTTGGGCCTTCTGACTGCAACTAGGGGGGGGGGGGGTGGACTTGTAGGGTTGATGATGAGGTGGGAGAGGTGGAAGGGATAAGGCTTTGTGAGGTGATGGGTGAGATAAGGCAGGTGTTGCAGGGCAAGTAGAGGGGGAAGAGGATAAGCCAGTGGCGGGCTTTGACTATTTTTGACCAAGGGGTTCAAAATAGGGTATTGGCAGGGGTCAAATGGGAAAAGGCAGGGGTCAATGGCAGGGGTCTAATTTAATTTTGACAAGGCTTAGTTTTAATAAGACAAGGACTTGTTTAGTAATTATCCATTTCATGAGGGACCACACCTGTCAATTTCCAAATTTGACACAAGGACTAAAAGTGACAAGTATCAATAGTTCAAGGGTCAAAGCTGTCATTTTCACATTTTCCAGGGACCAATTCTGCCAATTTTCAAACTTGGAGGACCATCTTTGTAATTTTCTCAAACTTTTGATATTTTTCACCAAAGGACTAAATTTGACAACTTATGATTTAAAAAAGACCTTTGGTGACTTTACTTTTGAAATTATGTGCTCAGGGACTGTTTTTGACAACTTTTGAAACTTGGGGGACTAAAACTGCAAATTATGCAAACTTGATACGTTTTTCACCAGATTTTGACATTTTTGCATTTAAAACACATAAAACACTTGTTTGTGATATTTTTATCATTTTGATGCATTTCTGAGTGTTTTCAGATGTTTTTGCAGTTTAAATGGTACAAAAATGATGAGTATTTAGACACTCATCAAGACCCGTTTAACCGCTTCAAGGTGCTTTTTAGTAGGCTTAGCCTGGTATCTAGCACACATGCACACAGCGAACAAGATGTCTGGTCTACTAGCTGTGAGGTACATCAGGGATCCAATCATACTACGATATTTCGTTTGATCTACCATGATCCCTGAGTGGTCCTCATCCAGCTTGGTTCGTTCAATCTTGGGAGTGTCAACAGGGTCACTAGAATCAAATCCAAATTTCTTTAACATCTCATTTGCATATTTAGATTGATTTATGAAAATGCCTCCGGGACTTTGTGAAATTTGTAATCCCAAGAAAAATGACATTTGTCCCATCATTGACATTTGAAATTTTGAACCCATTTCATTAGAAAAACGATCACATTCCATTGGGTCGGTCGAGGCAAAAATAATATCATCAACATAAATTTGAACGTGAATTAAGTGTTTGCTTGACTTTCTGGTGAACAAAGTAGGATCAACCGCTCCTTTGCTGAATCCAGTAGATAGAAGAAACTTTGACAGCGTATCATACCATGCTCTAGGAGCTTGCTTCAAACCATATAGGGCCTTTTTCAAGCGATAAACATGAGTAGGATGCTCTGAATTCACAAAACCCTCTGGCTGGCTGACGTAAACCACTTCTTTCAGATCTCCATTAAGAAATGCGGTTTTCACGTCCATCTGATAAACAACCATGTTCTTGCTAGCAGCATTAGCTAAGAAGATTCTGATCGCCTCGATACGAGCAACTGGAGCAAAAGATTCCTCAAAGTCTATACCTTCTTCTTGACGATAACCTTTAGCCACTAACCTAGCCTTATTTTTCAAAACATCACCATGCTCATCAAGCTTCACTTTGAAGATCCACTTAAGAGCAATGAGCATAGCACAATCTGGAGCTGGTACTAATTCCCATACATCTAATCGATCAAACTCATGAATTTCATCTTGCATGGCATTAAACCAGCTGTCTTCATTCATAGCAGTTTTAACATCTTTAGGTTCGATCTTTGAGAGTACAGAGTTAAAGAAGCATCATAAGGCATCAGTAGCAAGCTGTTTACGAGTGGATACCGGACGAGAAGGATTTCCAATGATGTTGTCTAATGGATGATCGTGAGTCCATTTTTTGAGGTGTTCCTGTAGTAGTTGTTGAGGGACCGAAGTAGCAGAGTCGATGTCTCCTGAAGAAGATGGTTCTGATGAAGATTCATGAGCAAATATGTTTTCAAATGGAGCATCTTCAGGAGTAGCAAAGGGATTAACTTCATCATTGATGCCAGAAATATTTCCATGATGTACATTTGAAGAATGATGATTTGTTGATGAGACTGAAGGATCAGCAGCAGGCGCTTCTTAACTTAAAGATATTAAGACTGAGGGATTGACTTCATTCACATGAATATGAGCAGCCTCTGTTGTAGGAATCGACACCTCATTAGTACTTGGATCATAAAGTTCATCAAACATAGGATCAAACAATTTCTTTAAATCATCTTCAGATGGAGGTACATATGGAGTTTCTTGAGAAGAGTTTGGAACAAGGGATGAACCAATGGGACTGTTTTGAAGTGCGGGTCCTGAACTGGATTGTCCAGGAGCCATTTGACCGGTCAGCTCATCAAACGTAACGTGAATTGTTTCCATGATATTTCGGGTTCTTTTGTTGTAGATTCGGTATCCCTTTTTGTTTGGTGCATACCCTACAAAAACTCCAATGTCTGCTTTAGCTCTAAGTTTGCCTAGGTCTTGACCCTCATTATTTGGATAACACAATGCACCAAACACACGAAGGAAAGAGAGATTAGGTTTTCTGTTGTGAACAAGTTCATATGGAGTTTTTCCATAAATAGTGTAAATCAGCATTGTTCTAGCGGCTTCAACAAGAGTTCGATTTCATCTTTCAACTACACCATTCTGTTGAGGAGTTTGTGGAACACTTCTTTGATGGCTGATTCCAATGCTTTCATAAAATTCACTAAGTTGTTTGTTAACAAACTCAGTTCCATTGTCTGTTCGGATAATTCTGACAGTTTTGTTAAGTCGAACCTGCAGCTGTTTGATGAGTTTGATGATGATATCAAGAGTTTCATCCTTTGTCCTTAAGAACTTGACCCAAGTGAATCTAGAGTAATCATCAACCACAACTAACACATATTTCTTCCCAAAGATATTCTGCACTCTCATTGGTCCACATAAATCCATATGAATGGTATGAAGAACTTCTGTGACAGAGTTAGTAGGTTTGGGTTTATGGGCATACTTCTTGCTTTTTCCTAATTGACATGCTGAACAAAGATGATCCTTTTCATACTTGAGTCTAGGTAAACCTACAACTAAGTCCTTTCTGGTGAGATTATTGATGGTGCCAAAGTTCAGGTCATTGAGACAACGATGCCATAACCATGACTTTGTTTTAGAAGCCTTTGACAGCAAGCAAATTGGAGAAAACTTCACCATATCTTCGATAGAGATGGTATATAGATTTGAACCACGTGAACCTCTTAAAAGTTCCTTACCATCAAGTTCTCTAACGAAGCAGGTATGTTTTCTGAAGGCTACTTCTAGAACAGAATCGCAGAATTGACCAACAGAGAACAAGTTGTGACCAAGACCTTCTACATAGTAAACCCTGGAGATAACACTTTTGCCAACAACATAGTCTCCATAACCCATAATAGCACCGAAATGATCATTCCCGAATCTAACTGTCCCGATGAATTTGCTCACGAAGTTCATGAGCCGTGACCGGTCGCCAGTCATATGCTTGGAACAGCCTGAGTCCAGGTACCACAGAACGATTTGAACGATCTGCAGTTGAACACAGACAAGAATGGATAACTGGATAATTGGGATCCCCATGCAAGAATGGGCTCCATTTGGTTAGTAACAATGGTTGGAACACCCACATCAGAAATAGAAGCATTCATATCAGAAAATAAGCCAATGGAATCATTGTGAATAGATGCAGTACTAGTGTATGTATTAGCCCTGTTCACAGTGTGCTCACTTCTTAAGGGAATAGTTCTACCAGTAGGCATCCATTTTCTAGTGGGCATTGTCTGATTAGTCTTACGACCAACAGGTATCCAATAATAGCCTATCTTACTAAATGTTCTTCCTGTGGGTTTCCACTGTTTTCTAACTTTCTTTCGTTTTTGCCTTTTAGCCTTCTTAGCATGAATTTTAGCATTAACAATATTAACTGGACAATTAACATCATTAGGCAAAACATTAACACCACATTCATCATTAGAAACAGAATTCAAGCAGACATCAATACAAGGTTTGCAAATAGTATCAGAATTCGAATTAATTACAGTACGCCTATGGCTAATACTAGAATCAACACGATTCATTTTATTCGGTTCAAACTTAAAGTTCCTAGATTGTTATTCTACTCTTTTCCAGTGCACATTCTTAGCTTGCGAGGTCCTATCATTCCTTGTAATGTCTTGAGACTTTGACCTGCTCCCTTTAATGTCACTGATTACTCCTGTAGAGGGAATGGGAACATTAGTTGGTTTTACTACTCTTTGCATCATCTGTTTAGATGTGCTGGGATCTGAACTACATGCAGGCACACTAAGGTTCACTTTCTTAGCATTGGCAGATCTGGAATCTGAACTACTTAAAGGCACACTAAGGTTCACATTCAAAACATTGGGCATCGAATGAATATCATACTTGGCATTAGGCATCGAACATGGAATCAAAGGATTAACTCTCTCACCTAAGGACTTTGGGCATATTGTGATCAAGCATTCTAGGATTTCTTGAGATCGTTTGGTATATAAGCATGCATGTCCAATTTCATTATCATGAGGTTTCTCTAACTTATCCTCTTCAACAATCTCACGCAGACATTCTAGGCAATCCTTAAGGGATGAGAAGTATGTTTGAACAGCAAGTTTGTTGTTCCTGAGATGAGGAGGGACATATTTCACAAACAAAGCATATTTATTACAAGAGTGAACCTTGATACACCATTCTCCCCATTGGTCATTGGCATTTTCCCTTTTACCTGACTCTTCAGATTCTCAATTTCCTTTTGCAATGAAGCTATTTGTTCGTTATTTTTGTTACGAGTGACCTTTATTGATTCAAATAACTCATTGAAATGACGTTTAACCTTTTCATTTTCTTCTAGAAAACTTTCATTTTCCTTTTGTAATGCATTTACTAGGTTTTGAAGATGAAACGTTTGAGAATTCTGAGAATCTAAAGGAGGAGGCATTTGGGAGCCTGTCATATTGTTCGTTTGACCCTTTAATTGAGAGATTTGGGCTTTCAACTTTCTGATCGTGTTGCAATGAGCTTGAATATGTTCATCATGTTTGTTAATTTGAAAAACTGCATCAAACTCTGGAGCATCTGAGGATGTCTTGATATTTGAAGTTTTGACATTTTCTTTAAGATGTTGATATTTTAGTTGTAAATTAAAATGATCAACTTCTAGTTTAGAAAAATGTTTAACCAAATTGTCGTGATCATACAGTTCAATTTTCTCATTTAGTTCAGAATTAGTTTTTTCAAGCTCAATGACACGATCATGGGAGACTTTCAAAGCAACAGACAGTTCATGGAATCGAGAAGCAGTAATAGAACAGTTAGTAGCAGTGTAGAACACATCTTGAGCAATACATTCAGAAATCAGGTTCTCATTTAGTGTATGCAAGTTCTTTC
The DNA here is from genome assembly GCA_019973895.1 of Chrysanthemum seticuspe. Taxonomy (NCBI): domain Eukaryota; kingdom Viridiplantae; phylum Streptophyta; class Magnoliopsida; order Asterales; family Asteraceae; genus Chrysanthemum; species Chrysanthemum seticuspe. Next base: position 252,505,538 of record BPTQ01000009.1, read on the forward strand.
TCTCAATCTCATTATATTTTAGTGCTCGCTCATAGTCACTAACCTCAACTATCATTGCATCAAATTCCTTTTCCATTCCCTTAATATCAGTATCTATCCCCTTCTTAAGACTCTCAAAGTGATCTTTTAGAAGTTTAAAGAAAGGCATGACCTCAGTTAAATAGCATTCTTTTGTTTGTTCAAAACCCCTTTCTCCTTCAGTTATACCAGTGGGTGTGATCCTTTTCTTGCAAGTTTTCTCAAAATCAAAAAATAGTTGAAAGATAACATATTGGCTAATTAAGGTCTTGCTTTTAGTGGCAATTGTTCTAGGAACAAGATGCATTGGTGTATTAGGAGGATACACAGTCGCTCTAGGCATTTTCCAAAGGGGAGGGTTTGTTTCAACAATATTTTCAGCTTTCTGCTTATCTAAATCCATTTTCCAGAAAACTTGTTCGGGAGTCAACAATGTCTGAGGCTTAAACATGTTCAAGGAAATCCAGTTTTCCTTCTTGTAATCATGGGGTGTGATCTTTATTTTCTTCTCTTTACATTTAGGATCATCTAATTTCTTGTTCATCTTTTCCCTAGTGATTTCATCTGATTTCTTATCTTCCTCTGTGCACTCAGAGCAACTAGGTTTTTGTCTAGGTTTAAGAATCTCAATGCCATTATAGATCACATTTTGAGCTGCTTTTTCTATCTTCCCGTACTCAGGGTTGGGTTTATCTATAATGGGAACACTATGCTTATCGCTTAGAACTCTATGCTTAGTGATCATGTGAGTAGTCTGAATGGTGTTCCCTTGTATGTACAACTTGTTTTCAAGTTTGTTTTTCAAAGTTTTCATATTAGAAAAATCTTTCAAGAGTTTTGATTCCTTTGCATGAAATTCTTGCTTAAGCATTTTCACATTTTCTTGAAGTTCTTGTTTTTGTTTAGCAGTTTTAGAAAGCTTTTCTTGCAAGGAATTTAACTCTTGTTTTAATACTTCTTCTCTAAAATTACTTTTTCTAATGATTGTACGCACTTGGTCATCCATTTCCCGCTCACGAGTGGTCAACTCAAATTTTGCACGTTGTTCATAAATAGCAACACGTTCTTTATAGGCATTTAGTTCAGAAATTACAGAATCATCAGGGGCACATGCAGTGTATTCATCAAAAACATAGTCATTGTTGACTGCAGAAGATGCATCACTTGGTATAACTTCACTTTCACTTTGTTTCACATATTGATCATATGGGACAACAATGATATTACCCATATTTTCAATATTTGATTCAATAGTTTCAGTTGATTGTACTTTGTCATGCATCTTTTGCACATCAGCATCATCGTATAGTTTTAATACCTCTGAGATGAGTTTGTCTTTGGATAGGCCAGCTTGTGGTGACGACGAGACCTTGGTAGAAACCATTGGAGAAATGCTAGCCATAAAAATTGTGTGTGCAGTAGGTCCATCATCCACATCAGAGTCGTATGCATCACAATCAGCGACTTGAAAGGCATTCTGATGATTGTGACCTATCTCCTGAATTGGCTGCTCATCCACATCAGCATCATAGGTCTTGGCATTGCCCTCTGCAAGAAACAACAACTCCTCTTCATCTAAAGCAGCACCATTATCCTGAGCTTGTACAAGCAGCATCTTATCTCTGAAGTAATCAGCATTCTGTGGACGCTTTGGAGATGTGCAGTTCCTTGCAATGTGTCCCTCACCACCACAGTTATAACATTTGATCGGCTTAGCTTGACCTTGATTACCATTCCTTCTTCGATTCTGATTACCAACATAACCTCTACCAGCTCCACCTCTTCCCTGATCATACTGTCTTTCCTGAACTGGTTGCACCACGATCCTTCCATCTTTGACAGTAGCTTGATTGTGTGGGTTAGATGCTGTTCTGAGGTTGTTGTTGGTTTGTGGGAGAGAATTCATGTTTTGACTAATCAGAATAGTTGATTAATGATGTTACCCACGTGTGCATCAGCATCAGCTTGTTTGAACATAGGATCAGGAATGAGTTTGTGATTACCATTACCCATGGGTATGACTTGTGAGGCTTTGGTTGTGATTCCGATGTTTGAGTAGAAGGCAGTTGAGTCATTAGATGAGCTTGTCTCTCCCTGATTGGTTTTGAACTGATTAAGAATCATTTTTTCAAACATAGCATGTCTCTCATTCTGAAGGAGGAAGGCATAGAGTTGCTCATAGTTTGTATTCTTCAATCCTTTAGTGAGCTTCACAGAGGTGACAAACTTGTGCCATTCGGGATTCATGTGTTCACAAATTTTGAGTTTAGCTGAATGTTAGGCATAGTCATTCTGATGTTCCTCATATCATTCACCAGCTTATGAAATCTCACATAGTACTCATAGACACTTTCATCTGGTTTCATCTTGAAGTGCTCAAATTCATCATACAACGGTGATTCTCGATCTTCAACAGTTAGCTCAGAACCAGAAAGAAGCATCTTGACATTATCCCATACAGCTTTTGCCTCGGTTTTGTGATTGATAAGCTTGTAGATGTCCTTTGGTAGACCTTGCAGTATGATGTTGGAAGCTCGGATATCTGCATCGAATCTCTTTTTCTCCTTATTGTCAAGCTCATCATACATCTTTGGTCTGTCCATTCCATAAATCAGAGTTCCATCTTCAGCAGTATCAAGTACATCTCTAGTAGTCTCAACTCGATATGGTCCTTCATTAATGGATTTGAGAATGTTGACTCCATTTTCCTTTCCAAGACAGTACAATCTGATTCGTTGAGCCCAAGAGTCGTAGTCAGTTCTGTCAAGCATGGGTGGACGAGTATCTGAACCAGCTGCTTGAACATCCTCGGCAACGGTGGAGATGATAGTAGGAACGTTTGTAGACATGTTTCAAGCTCTACGGGATTTTACAATTCTTTGATTAAACCGGGAAATTGATTCTCTCACGGGATTTTACTAAACCAAAAGAACAACCGTAAGAATGTATCACCAAGAAGTAACAAGCCTAAATGAATAAGTACCTAACCACACAACTCGCTTAATTAACAACTCGCTTAAGTAATCAACTCGCTTAATAGCCAAGTCGCATCAGCATCAACTCGCAACACAGCCAACTCGCTTAATGAATCAAGTCGCTAAATAGCCAACTCGCTTTAGTATCAACTCGCAACACAATCAACTCGCTTGAACACTAAGTCGCTTAAAGAAACTCGCTAGCGTTACAACTCGCTAAATAGCTAAGTCGCTTTAGATCTCAAGTCGCTTAAAGAAACAACTCGCTTAGAACCCAAGTCGCATAAATATCAACTCGCTAAACAGCTAAGTCGCATGTACCAACTCGCATCAAATAACAAAGCAACTCGCTTTGAAGAAACACAAGTCCGAGACTCAACTCGCTTAGTCCTTTTTTCACAAATAACCACTTTATCAATCCAAAACAACCAAACCACACTGATTTAAGCCTTCCAATTCAAAACATAACCACATATGATGATCCTAAACACAAAAGTACAAGCAAAATTCAAACTTTACCACTAGAATTTGTCCAAATGAATCAAACTCTACTAAACCCTTAATACACCAAAAACCTTATGAAATCCACCAAAACAAAGAGCATGAAAGATGAGTGATCAAACCATGGCTCTTGATACCAATTGTAGGATATTGGATTTCACAAACACTCTAAACCATGATCTAAGTAGGCGTATAAGTATGTTAGAGAGAGAAAGTTCTAGTGAGAGAAAGGAAGAGAGTTGGGAACTATAGTGAGAGAAAGAAAATATTATTATGAGCTCCAACTCTCTACCTTGGGAGGTAGAGAGTATTTATAGTCTTACATAAAACGCCACACAACGGGCTGTGGATCAGGCATACAGTGGGTAAAGACCCGTCCGTCCTCCACGGTGTTACTTAACTAAATACTACTTAACATAAAATAACTACGACTACGAGCTTTCTAACGATTACATATACTTGAGGTGACCGACTCTTTAATACCTGGAATTTCCAATTCCTAACAAAATTAGTGATTAGAGTAATAAAAACTCAAGTGTAGGGATATGCCTATAAATCCCCATCATTATGATGTTACCGTAGAGGATGGTAGAGTAAAAGTGTATGGAAAAAAAATCAAAAATAAATAGAAAAAGAGAAAAAGAAAAAAATAGAGTGTAAAAAAAAACGGGCTACCATCCTACATCTATCTTTAATTTATGTTTTTTTGTTTCAGTTATCTTGAGTCTAGAGTGTCGAGTCTTGGCTTAGCAACGCCATTCTTCGCATGCTTGTAACATAAAGATTTTTGACTTGCCACCACTAAATAGCCTATCCCACCAAACCCTTTGTTTCCCTACCGTAAGCCTAACATTACAACCCTTTAAAAGACCTCTTTGATAGTCTTTCCTAGGGGTTTACGCCAAAGCGATGAAGGTTTGATCTAGTCTCAAGCCTATGCTAATCTATGTACTAGGACCGGTTAATGAGTGTTTATCTTCCATTTCCAACTTGTTAGATTTCATATACACCCGAGAGATGTGAGTATCGAAACATCCATGTGAGGTGCTAGTATGTAATTTCCGTGCTTGTTATGACTTTTGCGGGGCTTATATGTGTTGTGGATTGTTTTAAACCAATGCTTCATGACCCCTAACTTATAAATTAATTGGCTAAAAGCACATTTACTTGAGGACAAGCAAATACCAAGTTTGGGATATTTGATAAGGTTTTAAAATGTACCTTTTTGAGGGGTCATTTAAGCCCTTATTTGATCACTTTTGTATCCGTTATTACTTAATATCGTTCCTTTTCACTTTTTAGGTATCCGTCATTTAAGCCCTTATTTGATCAAAATGCTGGAATGACACTTATTCGGACGAAAAGGCGCGAATATACGAAGAAAATGGCCAAATTCAAGAATCGAGACACTCAGGCTGCTGGAACTGAAGGGGACGGCGTCAGGTGTTATCTGCGACGCCGTCGCATCACTTTTGTGACAGCTCAGTAGCCAAATTGCTTATTTACAAGTGACGGTGTCAGGTTTTAAAAGAGTAGGTCGTCGCAACTCAGACGGCCTAGATTTGAACCAGACGACGTCAGAGACTGAAGGGGATGGCGTCACAAGCATAAGGTGACGCCGTCGCAAGACTAACGTGGCCAAGACGAAACCCTAATGACGGCGACCCGACCGCGTCACAAATCAAAGGGTGACGCCGTAGCATATGAAATCTTATATATAGAATCCGAATTTTTTAGTTTTCAGTGTGTAGTCTTTTGGAGTAAAAACCTAAACCGAACCAAGGCTGTCTTGTACAGTATTTTAGGGTTCCAAACCCTATCTTACATCAAGATAAGTGTTTTAATTCATTAATTTAATTATGTCTTCAATTACTTGTGTGTATGCTTGCATGTTCCCCATGTCCGGCTAATTTACTTGTGTGTTTGCTTAGGGAATATGAAACTTAATTATTGAATATTGATTGGTTGTCTCTTATCTTAATTGTTAATGATCTAGTAATGCGATAGGTCATCCGTTGTGTAGTTAATGCTTGATTAATCTTTGTGAACCTTAGTTTATAATACCTAGAGTTGTTGTAGGCTAAACCATCCGAAGAGTACGTTAGAGTTAAAGTTTATAAATCCTAGAGATTTTGTAGGCGAGACCCTTTGGTAGTTTCAAAGAGTTATGGATAAACGCATACCCTACGACCTTAGACACACAACGCGATTAAGAATAAGGACGTGACAATTCAACCATCAATAAGAGATAATTAAGGAGTAATAAAACCTAAGTAAACACATCTTTAAATCATCATACGAGCACACAATAATTAGACATAGACTACATACACCACTAGATTAGATAATTAGATAAGTAGAGTAATCGGTAGAAATACCAACCCCCAAATCTAAACCCCGAGATTCGTACCTTTCTATTTCCTAAAAAAACATAAAAAGATAAAAAATAATCTTCCTCAACCCCAACCTTAGCGTAGTAACTTCTCACTAGCATTCCTATTCCCCTAGAGAACGATATCAATTCCCGTGGCTTACCCTAATACTACACTACAACGATTAGATTCACTGCCTAGGGTGTTGAAAAACTTGCTCGACGAAAAGGAAGTTCCTTTGACCCCGAACGACGCGTGTAGCGTTATCAAAAAGCATTCCAACTTCTGAAGGAGAAGTTGTGTAGTGCGCCCATCCTAGCTTTGCCTGAAGGAAGCGAAAATTTTGTCGTGTACTGCGACGCTTCGCATAAAGGCTTAGGTGTTGTTTTGATGCAACGGGAAAAGGTGATAGCTTATGCATCCCGACAACTTAAGAAGCATGAGAAAAACTACACCACCCATGATCTGGAGTTTGGTGTCGTAGTGTTTGCCCTTAGAATCTGGAGACATTATCTGTATGGAACCAAGTGTGTAGTGTTTACCGACCATAAGAGCTTGATGCATATCTTAGATCAGAAGGAGTTGAATATGAGACAGCGTCGTTGGTTAGAGTTGCTCAGTGATTATGACTGTGAGATTCGTAATCATCCTGGTAAAGCCAATGTAGTGGCAGATGCCCTTAGTCGTAAGGAGAACATTCCACCTTTACTCGTTCAATCCCTAGGAATGACCATTAGTTCGCCTCTACCATCTCAAATCCTAGCCGCCCAAGCTGCGGCATTGACGGAAGAGAACCGTCCTTACGAGAATCTGCATGGAATGGTAGAAAGTGAAAATGGCTTCTTGAAGCGTTCCAACGAAACCTTATGCTTCAGAGACAGAAGTTGGATACCATTTCATGGCAGAATCTATGAGTTGATTATGCACGAGTCGCATAAATCAAAAAACTCTATTCATCCCGGAGCCGATAAGATGTATCAGGACCTTAAGAAACTCTACTGGTGGCCTAACATGAAATCCGACATAGCTCTCTATGCCAGTAAGTGCTTGACTTGTTCTAAGGTAAAGGCCGAACACCAGAAACCCTCAGGACTCTTAGTTCAACCCGAACTCCCAGAATGGAAATGGGAGCGAATCACCATGGACTTTATCACCAAATTACCGAGAACAGCTAGCGGCAATGACACTATCTGGGTAATCATAGATCGTTTTACTAAGTCTGCTCACTTCTTGGCCATTAGTGAGGTCGATAGTCTCGACAAGCTCACTCGAATGTATATCAAGGAAGTAGTATCGCGTCATGGAGTACCGGTATCTATCATTTCCGATCGAGATAGCTGTTTTACATCCCACTTTTGGAGAACCTTACAGTCAGCCTTAGGAACAAACATGGATATGAGCACTGCTTATCATCATCAAACCGACGGTCAGAGCGAAAGAACCATTCAGACCTTAGAGGATATGCTTAGAGCCTGTGTTATCGATTTCGGCAAAGGGTGGGAGAGACATCTCCCTTTGGCCGAATTCTCCTACAACAATAGTTATCATTCTAGCATTAAGGCCGCTCCATTTGAGGCACTGTATGGCTGAAAATGTCGTTCTCTTATTTGTTGGGCTGAAGTTGGCGAGATTCAGCTTACCGGTCCCGAACTTGTCCTAGAAACCACTGAGAAGACAGTTCAGATTCGTAACCGTTTGCAAACCGCTCGTGATAGACAAAAGCGTTATGCCGATAGGAGACGTAAACCCTTAGAGTTTCAGGTTGGAGATCGTGTTATGTTAAAGGTTTCTCCTTGGAAAGGAGTGATTCGTTTTGGAAAGTGTGGAAAACTCAATCCCTGATACATTGGTCCCTTTCCAATCCTGGAAAGAATCGGACCAGTAGCTTACCGTCTTGAGCTACCATCGAAATTGAGCAGTGTACACAATGTCTTTCATGTTAGTAATCTTAAGAAATGTCTTTCGGAGGAAAACATAGTTGTGCCTTTAAGAGATATCCGTATAGATGAGAAGTTAAATTTCGTTGAGGAACCGATAGAGATCATAGACCGTGAGATTAAACGGCTGAAGCATAGCCGTATTCCGATTATCAAAGTTTGTTGGAACTCCCGACATGGACCGGAGTTCACTTGGGAACGTGAGGATGTATTCCATAGGAAGTACCATAAACTCTTCATGACACCAAGCAACTCGGAGTGAAACCCGGGACGGGTTTCTTCTGAGGCTGGGAGGCTGTGACAACTGGCAATTAGGGAGTCTATTTTAGGTAACCGCATTACGTTAAACTAAACCGAGCTTTTTCCTTTATCACTATTTTTATCGACCATGACTTGATTTGATATCGTTTATTGATTTTTAGGATTTATTTTATTATTGTATGAGTTATTGTGTGAGTTTTAACTCTTTTTGTTAGGCACTATTCGATTCGGCACAATAAAAGCCTAAAACAAGAAATAATGTAACTTTTAAACTGTAACTCGAAACTTGACAAATAAATAGTCAAAACTCGTGGAAAAAAATAAATAAACATAATAGAAAGTCGAAGGAACGTCGTGGGACACACGTAGGGCGATATATAAGCTCGGTAATGGGTAAACGGGATATTTTACGAAAAATTATGGCTTCGGCCCCTCCTTTTTCTCCTTGGCCGGCGCCCCCTCCACCGAAATTATTTATTTTTAAGTCCTTTTTCCCAAGTATATATATTTCCACCCAACCTCATTTTTGCTTCTACTTTCTCTCACTAAAAACACACACACACATAACTTTCTCTCTCTACTCTTCTCTCTCTTCCAAATTAAAAACCCTAACCCTAATATACCACCAACCACCGCCGCCACTTTTCGGCCACATTCCGACCAAATTCCGGTGAGTGACATCTCACCTCTTCCACCATTTTGTAGATCTCTCATTCCTCTTTCCATCCATATATATATATATATATATATATATATATATATATATATATATATATATATATATATATATATATATATATATATATATATATATATATCTTATAGAAGCCTACATTAACACCTCCAAATCTTACAAATACGATTCGTGATTTTAGGGTTTTCATTAAATCTTGTAGATCGGGTTGTAAAAAGGTAAATGGAACATGGGTCAAGCTTGTTTTGGTCTTGAGGAGCCACGAATGGGTCTCTTGAGGCTCGACCATGGCTCGACTTTTAGGGCTTTTGGGTGAAATATGGGATTAAAACTAATTTACAACTAATAAAACATGTAGCTAGTGATTTGGTATCATGTGGTGTATCTTATTGTTGGGTTTGATGTTTGGATGATGATTGGAGGTTGATTGATTGTGTTTGGTTGTAGTAGAAGCCATTTGGGAGCGTTTGGTTATGTTGTTTGGGGCGTACGAACCACCAAGACCCACGATGGGTCGTGGGTGATGGTGTACGAGACCCATAAGGACCACGATGGGTTGTGGTATATTGTTGGTTGTTCATTGTTGGTGTTTTGATGAGACGCGTTGAGCCGAAAAGCTTCTAGAGCTTGTTTGGTTCACGTGGTCTTAACCGTGACCGTGTCATGACCATTAGGGTCATACCATTGGTTTCGGGTATATTTGATAGATTGATTGGTTGGCGAGATTGATTGGGTTGATTTGAGATTGAGTTCCGCTATTTTCATTATTTACTTGGACTTATATAAATTGTCAACTTTGAGCAACGTCGGTGTTACTTTGACTTTTTAGTCATAGTTGACCCCGACAACGCCGTAACATGGACTTTAGTATATTTTGGGCTATTGATTGATTAAAAGCCGAGAAGTCATGACTCGTGCTTGTGAACTCGAAACGAATAACGATATGAAACTAATATTGAAATTGATGAAATATATATATATATATATATATATATATATATATATATATATATATATATATATATATATGAAAATGTTAATAAATTATGAAACATAAATAATAAAAAAGTTTTTATACCAAACATATCGATAACAAGACTTGTCTTGTTATTCATTATTTTAAATGGGAATTAACGACTAATATTGGAAAGGTTTTCTAAAAAAAAGTATTTAATGTTTCGAGTGCACGTTTATCGAAATATGCCATTTATGAGCATTTAATATTAGTTTCAAGTATTTAATTTATTTACGTTGTGTGCATGGGTTACGGATGACCTAACATTAATAGCGTCGATCCACGTGGGTAGCGGACTTATTAGGTTGACGAATCTAATAAGAGCCCGCTAGGTACGTAGGATAACGTTATTAATGGGTGAATTATCCTTATGACTCGTTAGGATGCGACCGGTTAATGGGATAATAAGCGACCAGAATAAATGATTGAGTTTATCGAGTTGACGAATTCGATAAGGTCTACTATTTATTCCGAAACTTATTGGACTATGGAGCTTATCTCTTAGATGTCTCATTGTGTTGCATTGAGTCACATTGTGGTTATTTAAGTGCATTCATGATATCATATTGAGTCAATACACGCACACGATGATACCAAACGCAAGGACTAAACGGTGAAACAAGACATTTTTGGAGATAAAGAAAAGGAATACATTGGGGTAGATAACGTTGATTTTGGGAAATATATATTAAGATTGGTTTACATTAATAGGTTGTGCCGAGTTGATAGTCACTGAGCCGTGATTAGCTGTTATCTTCTTGCTAGTGTTTATTTGTGCGTTGCTTGCTTGAGGTGAGTTTCATAGCCTCACTTTTATCCATGTTTATAACTAATTTGGGGTGAGAATCATGTTACTCTTTTTGAACCTTTTAAACTATTTTGAATTGCTTATGTGCATGACTGATGAGTGTCTAAATACTCATCATTTTTGTACCAATTAAACTGCAAAAACATCTGAAAACACTCAGAAATGCATTAAAATGATAAAAATATCACAAATAAGTGTTTTATGTGTTTTAAATTCAAAAATATCAAAATCTGGTGAAAAACGTATCCAGTTTGCATAATTGGCAGTTTTAGTCCCCCAAGTTTCAAAAGTTGTCAAAAACAGTCCCTGGTAAAACAAAATAAAGAAAAATATCATTTCAAGTCCCTAAGGATTCATGAGTTGTCAAAATTGGTCCTTGAGATTTAAATTTGCAAAATTACAACTTAAGTCCCTAAACTTTCAAAAAATGACAAGTTTGGTCCCTGGAATATTGGAAATTGTCAAGTTTGGCCCTTGGATTATAATTTCAGAATGTACATGATTGGCCCTTAGAAAATCAGAATTGGCAGCAATGGTCCCTCAAGTTTGGAAGAATTGCATTTTGGTCCTTGTATTAATAACCTAAGCCAAAACCCATTGGACCCCCTGCCAATATACCTTGTGACCCCCTGCCATATACACCATTTGACCCCCAGTCCAATATCACTTTTGACCCCTTTGCCTATTATTAATACTCAGTCAAACTTGGTCAGAGCCCGCCCTCACGGGTTTCCCTTTCCCTCTCCATCATCATCACCTACACCTGCCTGCAACTCCAACACACTCCATCATCATCACCCTACTCCTACCCTCCAAACACCCCAAGCCAAGAAGCATTAAATGCTTTCTCCCCCTGGCACTCAACCTCTCCAACTGGCAAATACCAATTTCCCGCCAAAATTGATCCAATGGCTAAAATCCATCCAAGTCATCCAATGGTCCCAATTACAAGTGGGATTTGCTCAGAGGAGAGAGGGAAGTCATTTTGGTGTATAAAAGAAGCAAAAGAAGGAGAGAAGAAGTAGTACTTAGTTTATTTTTTAAATGTATGTCGTTTTTAAATTCTTATGTCTTAAATAGATTCTTAGTTATAATTTCAAGCTTATTTGTATCAAACTAAGTTGTCTCAGTGTATTACAACTCTTTTCAAGTATCAATTCAAGTCTGTGTTAATATTTCATGTTTGCATATTCACTGTTGCAAAATTCAGTTTCCAATTCTTATGTCCAAGCTTCAACTAGCTTATTTTTAAGTTCAAATAAGCTTATATAAGCTACTTATAGCTTTTTGTGAGCTTATAAATCAATTTCAAGCAATTTTGGTTTTTGGTCAACAAAAGTCAACTGAATCATCATTTGGAAATGGAAATGGGATTGGGTGTTGCAGAGCATGGAAATGGGTTGAATTAGAATGAATTGGGTTGATATAAATAGGCTAGTGGTTCTTTGGTTGACTGATCTCAAGCCATTGTGGCTAGGACCAAATGTAAGTTAATTTTCAAGTTTCATTGCATGATCTGTAGCTGTGGTTTAGATTAGTTCTTATCTGTTAATTAAGTTGTATTTAGGTTAGCTAGACTCAGTTTAATCAATTATATAAGCTAAATCAGTAGTTAGCTCTTTTAAATTGCAAATCAGTTGTAAAAAATAGTGTTTGGATTTACTGCATTAACTGTATTAGAGGTTTGTTCAGTAGTTAAGACTTGTTGTTTTAGGCTTGTTTAGCTCATTTGTACTCATTCTAGTCATTACATTGTGTCTGCACACTCTCAAAGTCAAAATCATCAAGAAACTGTCTTAAATTCTTAACTGTTAGAATTTTCTTAGATCAAAATCTTGTTTTGTGTTTAGAATCCATAAAGATAGATTGCAGTAGGATCATTTCATCATAATACATCACATTCAATCCACAAATTGGTTTCAAATCTCAATATAGTTAACTTTTCAAAATTGTCTCAAAAGTCAAAAGAGTGAAAATCCAGTTTTCACCCAAATGGGGTGATTTTTCATTGATTCATTCTTGGATCAAATCAAGTGAAATTGTAGGTTTATAAACTTCAACTGATCTAGTTTCTGAATATCATTTTTGTAGATTTTTGTAAATTTTTTATAAGCTCTTAAACAGCTTGTCAATATGGGTATAAATGCCCTGTACACACTCAGTGTATACTGAGTGTGCACAGGTTTTGTGCAGGTCTTGTAACAAGCTCAGTTGAGCTCATCTTGGTCTGGTCTTTGGTTTAGAAGTAGCTAGCCAGGTCTAGTGTAGGATCCAATATCTGGTTTTTGATTTCCAGCTTATTGGGTGGCTTATTCTTAGGCTGCAAAGTAGTAGCTGGAAACCTATTTTTGCACTTAAGCTCAATTCATCAAATCAAGTTAATCAGTATTATAGAGGTTAAGAGCAGTTTCAATAAGTTGTTTTTGAGTAGTTCTAGTATATTATAGCTTCTGTATTAGTTTGGTGCTTATTTGTAGCTTTTTGCTTATTCCAAGTGCTTATTTATAAGCACTTGTGACTGCAGTTTCATTTTCTTGCACACAAGCCACTTTTTTATATTTTTCTAAGATTCATAATATTAATTAAGACTTTTCTTGAATTTTTCATATTTTTCTAGGTTAGTTTGCTATTTTTCTTCATTTAAAACAGTTTTTAAGTCATTTTAATTAGCTTTTAATTCAATTAAATCAGAAAAACTTCAAAAAAATAAGTTTTTATTTTTCCTAGATTAAGATAAATATAAAAGTCAAAAAAATATTTTTCCAGATTTTTCTTAGTTAAATTTGTATTTTTAAGCAATTTAAGTAGTTTTAAATAGTTTTTAATTCATAGAAAATACAAAAATAATTAGAAAAATACAAAATTAGGTTTGAAAATTCTCTTTAGTTATTTTAGATTTTTCTAAGTTATAATTTCATTTTTCTAGTTTTATTTCATATTTTCTTGTATTTTAGGTTATTATTAAATAAGTAGAAATAGTTTTTAATTAATAATAATTAGATAAATTGTTTTAAAAATAATTTTCTTTTTCTAAAAATTTTTTCTTATCATTAGGATTGTAAAAATGTCATTTTCATATTTTTAGGATTAATATTGTTTCAGTTTTACATTTTCTTTTGTACGTCACGTAGTTTTTAATTTAAGTTTTATAAAAGAAAAATCAAAAACATCATTTTGCAAATAGTGATAGCGTTTATTTAATATATTTTATCTTTTTAATTTTCTTTAATTTGCATTTAAGCCCTTGTAATTTATATACTTTTTCTGTAGTTATAATAAATCAAAACTCTTTTCCGTTCAAATCCTCTCGATCACTATACGTTTGACTATTCTCGCACAGCTCGTTGGGACATAACGACCTGGGGAAACACTATACTCTCCTGGACTTCATTGCATTGTTTCTATATATATATAAAAGATAAAAATACAAAAAGATTTGTCGTTTTCTTTGTTTAATAATAACAACATAAAAAATTACCACCGCAAACCAAGGCAGTGTACTACCTAACTGGGGGTACGACCATAATAAGTTCCCGAACCAAAGATTAAAACTTGCCTTTGTGTCCTTGTGATTGGTGTACCTTTTTCAAAGAAGCCATTCATCTTGTGATTGTTGGTTTAAGTTCACTGTTGTTTTGCCTCGATATTGTTTTAATTGGATTTGTTGTTATATATACTTCTCAAAACCTGAAAACCCAAAAAGATTCTTCTTACCCCATTTTCATAATTCACTTTCATAATTCCCATTCCTTTCCTTAACTCTGAGATCTCTTAGAGTTAACTCTAGTGTATGCGCACTCGCTCTTCTAGATCTGTAAGCCCATTTCGTGAGCTTGTCAAGATTCCAAGAAGGCGTGTCCGTAGACTTTCTGCCCCATCAGTCGGATCTGAGATCCGGACTGCTCACACTACTGCCGTTATCATGGCGGAAGAACGCCCTATGTGTGAGCTTCTCCAGGCACCCATCGACGGGTATGGAGATGCTATTGTTATCCCAGCCATTGTGGCTGAAAATTTTGAACTCAAAACCGGGTTACTGAATCTTGTAACCTCAAGTCAATTCTATGGTTTTGAGCGGGATGATCCTCATGCTCATATTCGATGGTTTAACAAGATTGCATCTACCATCAAATACAAGAATGTCCCTACAGATGCTGTTAAGCTTCTTCTGTTCCCATTTTCCCTTGAGGGGCAAGCCCGGATTTGGCTTGAAAAACAACCCCCTAAATCAATCGAAACATGGGAAGACCTGGTGAAGAAATCTGTTAACGAGTTTTATCCACCTTCCAAAACCACGAGTCTTAAAAATGAAATCATCAAGTTCACACAAAAGTTTGATGAATCCTTCAGTAAATCGTGGGATCGTTTTAAGGAATTGCTCCGCAAATGTCCTCACCATGGTTTCTCCAAGTTGATGCAACTCGATACTTTCTATAATGGAGTGAGTCAATCTGATCAAGATTCTCTCAATTCCTCCGCTGGAGGAAATTTCTTAAGAAAAACTGTCAAAGAAGCTTTAGCGATCATTGAAAACAAGTCTAAAGTCCGCACTGCACGAAGCAAACCGGTTGTTTCCCAAGTCAGTGTTGGTCCTTCTACTTCATCGCCCGTGAGTCAATCTAGCACCGATGCTAAGATTGACAAACTCACGGAAGCAATTCAAGCTTTGGTTCTCTCCAACCAAAAGAAAGTTTCTTTTCCACAAACTTCCCATCCTGCTGAAGTTAAGAAAATGGAAGTCTGTGTTACTTGCGGTGGCCCCCATGCCTATTACGACTGTATGGCCACCGATGGTAACCCTTTTGAAGCAAACGCTGTGGGCGGGATTTCTAATCCAGGAGGCAACCAATACCGTGCTCCTATAGACCCGAACCACCGTCCTAACCACTACCCTGGACCTCCCGGTTTCAATTAAAACCAAAACCGTAATCAAAATCAGAATAGACCAAACCAAGATTTTCAAAACCAAGGTAATTTTAGTCAAAACAACGGTTTTCAAAATCAAAATCAAAATTTCCAAAACCAGGGAAATTTCAATAGAAACCAAGGTCAGGGAAATTTCAACCCAAGGTATTTTCATGGCAATAATCAAGGAAATTTTCAAAATCAAGGCCCTAATCCAAACAATAGAGGCCAGAATTTTCCTGTGCAAACTCAAGCCATTGTTCCAACTGGACCATCATCTGATGAGTTGTTGAAACAATTCATGAAATCCCAAGAGGAAATGAATCGGTTGTTGGTTAGCCAGATTTCTGACATTAAGAAGTCTTTAAATGATCGACCCTCGGGCTCAGGTACTTTACCTAGCAACACGATCGCTAATCCGAGGGGCGATGCAAAGGCGATCACAACCAGAAGTGGTGCTTCTTATGATGGACCCGCTATTCCTACTACCTCTTCTTCTTCTCTCCCGAAGGTAGTGGAAAGTGAACCTGAGGCGACAAAGGACAAGGAACTTCCTACTAATAACGGAAGTACCAGCAATGTCCATCCTCAGGTTGTCCCGAAACCCAAAACCAAACCTGGAGTTGTTTTTGAACCTCCAGTTGGCAACCCCAAATCCAAAACTTCTATTCCTTACCCCTCACGTTTAAATGAGCAAAAACTTCGCGAAAAAGCCAGTCATCAAATGGAAAAATTCTTTCAAATTTTCCAAGAGCTACATTTTGACATAAGCTTTGCGGATGCTATCATGTTGATGCCCAAGTTTGCATCAACTCTCAAACACATGTTGAGCAACAAGGAAAAGCTGTTTGAAATGGCCAAAACTCCTTTGAACGAGAACTGCTCAGCAGTTCTGTTAAAGAAGCTTGATCTGTGCTAAACTAGTCAAGTCTAATCGCACAAGCTAGCCACTTGTGAATGGCTAACCGTAATAGACTTAAAACTGCTTAAAACACAAATACAATGAAGTCCTGGAGAATAGAGTGAATTCCTGGGTCGTTAAGTCCCACGGAGACTCAATGGTGTGTAAACACTAATTCAGACGATAGAATGATCACTAAGGATAGTGATCAGTAAAGGTTTTGGATTGAATATTACACTACTGAAAAAGTTTATAAATTAAAGCGACTTAAATGCAAATTAAGAAAATTAAAAAGATAAATATATTAAATAAACGCTATCACTATATTTAAAATGATGAACGTTTAAAACTTAAAACTTACGTTTAAATAAAAAACTACGTAACGTACGAAATAAAACGTGAGAATAAAGAAAGAAAATACCTACGGATATGTAAAATACATTTTTACAATCCTAATTATACTAGAAAAATATTGGAAAAATAAAATTATTTTTAAAACTATTTATCTAATTATTATTAATTAAAAACTAATTTAAACCATTTAATAATAGACTAAAATACAAGAAAATATGAAATTAACTTGAAAAATAAAATTATGTCTTAGAAAAATCTAAAATAACAAAATAGAATTTTCAAAACTATTTTTATATTTTTCTGATTATTTTTGTATTTTCTAGGAATTTTAAACTATTAAAAACTACTTAAATTACTTAAAAATACAAATTTAACTAAGAAAAATCTAGAAAAATATTTTTTTCTCTTTTTATATTTATCTTAACTTAATAAAAATGAAAATTTATTTTTTTGAACCTTTTCTGAATTTTTTGTATTAAATGCTAATTAAAAATGCTTAAAAACTAATTTAAATTAAGAAAAATAGCAAACAAGCTAGGAAAAATCTGAAAATTTCAGGAAAACTCTAAAATATTATGAGGAATCTAGGAAAAATAGAAAAATAGGGTGCTGTGTGGAGGAATTAGGAACTGATGTGCAAAGTGCTTATAGATAAGCACTTTGAATAAGCAAATGGAGACCAATAAGCACCAAACCAAAACAGAAGCTTAAATACACTAAAAGTGACCAAATGCAACACAAATCAACAAGCCCTAACCACTGGATTGCAATATACCAAGATTTGACTATATGAGCTAAAATGCTAAAACAGTTGTGAGGGTACCATGTTTAAGCAGAGGAATAAGCACTCAAATAAGCTGGAAACAGAAAACCAAAAATTATAACTTGGAGAAGACCTAGCCAAGAACCTTAAAACCAAAAACTAGACCTAGGTGAGCTCTATTGAGCTTTGTGCAAGAGCTACAAGATCTGCACAAAACCTGTGCAGATCAGTCCCCTGCACAGGGCATATAAGCTCTAATTCACAAGCCTGTTTGGGGCTTTTAGAAAATTCACAAAAATATACTAAAATGGACATGAGAAAATAGACCAGTAGGACTTTCTAAAACCACAAGTTTCATTGAAATTGGCTCAGAAATGAGTTCACTAAAAATCTTTCTAGCTTGGCCAAAACTGAGTATTTCAATATTTTGACTTTTTATCAAAACTGAAAGTTTGACTAAATTGAACTTTGATTATGATTTAAGGACTGAAATAGATGATAAGTGATAAAATAAGGCTACTGCAACCTAACTCTATGGATTTTAAACACAGGATGAGCTTTTGATATGGCAAAATAACAACAGACAAGCTATAAGGCAGGTTTAATGTGAAAGTTGACTTATGAGCTTTGCAGACACAAGTTAAAGACAGATATTAGTACATTAGATCTAACCAAGCTTAAAGCAACAAGTCTCAAACTCTGAGCTAACCTATGACACAGTGTACAAAGTTGATCCAAACACCATTTATTGGACTGACATAAGCTTAAACCTACACCATCTTCTGAACCAACATGCCATATTGATCAAATTAAGTTCATTTGCTATAGTTAACACTAAATAAACAGATTTAAACCATTCTAAACCACAGATACAAGTTCAAGCAAAAACTACAAATTGACTTGAAAATTGAAAATGAGAAATCTTACTTACAGATGACCAGCTTAATTCTCAGGCTAAACCAAACCCAAACCTATTCTATCCTAAGCTAATACAACCCAAATCCACCTCTGCATCATCCCACATCATCACCAAAACCATTCTTGGCCCAGCTTGACTTTTGTTGACCATTTCACAAAGTTAATTGAAACTTAATTGTGAGCTTATAGAAAGGTTATAAAGAGTTTAAATGACTTGTTTGAGCATTAAAAACAGGCTACTAAAAGCTTAAACATAAGAATGTGAGACTAAAATATGCAACAATAACATGAAACATGGAATTTGTCTAAAAACTTTGATAGATAATCAAAAGCACATTACAAAGGTGTTTTCACTTAAAAGTGATACATGGAAACTAAAATTACAACATTTTAACTAAAACTAAAGCAGTTATTTGAAAAACGACATTAAGGAAAATAAGAAAAACTAGCTACCCTCTCTTTGCTTGCTTCTTCTCTCTTTTATAGCTCCAAATGTCTTCCCCTATACCTCTGATTGATTCCCACTAAAAATCCTGGCCATAGGATTGGTTAGGAAGATATTGGCCATTGGATTGGTTTTGGCGGGAAATGGGTTTTAGCCAGGTGGAAGGATTGAGTGTTTAGGAGGATGAAGTATTTAATGGTTTTTTGTTTTGTGTTGAGGTGGAGGAGACAAGGGTGTGAGTATGTGATGGTGGAGGTATGGTGTTGTGGTGTTTGTTGCAGACAGTGGGTGGGAAGGAGAAGAAAAAAAGGGCGCCAAGGGTTGCTTTATTTGACCAAGTGGGTTGACCGGGGAGTATTAATGCCAGAGGGTTCAAGGTCAAGGGTTAAGGGTTTTGATAGGGGGTCAAGTGGTTCAAAGGTCCAAGGTCCAAGATGGTTTAAAGGGTATTAATAAGGACCTATGTTGAAAATCCTGAAAGTCAAGGGACCACTTCTGCCATTTTGTCAAAGTTGTTCCAAGGGACCATAAGTGACAAGCTCCAATAGTATAAGGACCAAACTTGACATTTTCAAATTTTCAAGGGCCATTTTTGCCAATTTTCAAACTTGAGGGACCAAAGTTGTAATTTTGCAAATTTTAAACTTTGAAGGGTTTGTTTTAACAACTTTTGAATCCCATGGACCTTAAATGACATTTTTCTTTATTTTGATTTACCAGGGACTGTTTTTGACAAATTTTGAAACTTGGGGGACTAAAACTGCCAATTTTGCAAACTTGATACGTTTTTCATCTGATTTTGATATTTTTGCATTTGAAACACATAAAACACTGATTTGTGATATTTTCATCATTTTGATGTATTTTTGAGTGTTTTCAGATGTTTTTACAGTCGAGATGGTACAAAAATGATGAGTATTTAGACACTCATCAAAGCTTCCCGAGAAGCTTGGAGATCCTGGAAAATTTCTTCTTCCTTGTGTTTTTCCAGGGATGATTGAATGCTTTGCCCTTGCCGATCTTGGTGCAAGCATCAATCTGATGCCTTATTCAGTATGGAAGAAGCTTTCTCTTCCAGAACTTGTTCCTACCTGCATGACTCTTGAGCTTGCAGATCGTTCTATATCGCGTCCTCTTGGCATCGCCGAGGATGTATTCATGAAAGTAGGAAAGTTCCATTTTCCAGCTGACTTTGTGGTTGTTGATTTCGATGCCGATCCTCGGGTTCCCCTCATTGTTGGACGAGGATTCCTTAGAACGGGTCGTGCTCTCATTGATGTATTTGAGCAAGAAATCACGTTACGTGTGGGTAATGAAGCTGTTACCTTTAACCTTGATCAAACTTCAAGGTACTCCTGAAATTATGATACTGAATCAATTAATCGAGTCGATTTAATTGATATTGCTTCAGAGGAGTACTCTCAAGAGTTTCTTGGTTATCTTCATAATTCTGTGATTGGGGATTCCACCACATCTTCTCAACCAATCATTGCTGACTCTTCCCCCTCTCTCACTCCGTTTGAGGGAGGTGACTTCTTTCTGGAAGAGATCGATGAGTTTCTTGCTAGTGATGAATCAATTCCGCCGGGAATTGATGGTGTTTATGATTCGGAGGGAGATATTCTTTATCTTGAGCAATTGTTAAATGAAGATCCATTACCTTCACTCCCTCCGAAAGAGATCACAATTGAGGAAATCAAATCAGTACAAACATCTACTGAAGAATTTCCCGAGGTTGAACTTAAGGACCTACCTCCTCATCTCGAGTATGCATTCTTGGAGGGTGATGATAAATTACCCGTCATAATTGCTAAAGACTTAACTGAGGAGGAAAAGACTGCTCTCATAAAGGTCTTGAAGTCACACAAGCAAGCAATTGCTTGGAAACTCTCCGATATTAAGGGTATCAACCCTGAGTTTTGTACTCACAAAATCTTGATGGAGGATGACTTCAAGCCAGCAGTCCAACATCAAAGAAGGGTGAATCCTAAGATTCACGAGGTTATCAAACAAGAGGTTCTGAAACTTCTTGATGCCGGTTTAATTTACCCGATCTCTGATAGTCCTTGGGTCAGTCCCATTCACTGTGTTCCTAAAAAGGGTGGCATAATTGTTGTCACAAATGAAGAAAACGAGTTAATTCCAACTCGATTGGTTACGGGATGGCGTGTGTGTATTGACTATCACAAGTTAAACGAAGCCACTCGTAAAGACCATTTTCCTCTACCCTTCCTGGACCAGATGCTTGAGAGATTAGCAGGGAACGAATACTATTGTTTCCTTGATGGTTTCTCGGGTTACTTTCAGATCCCCATTGATCCGCTGGATCAAGAAAAGACCACATTCACCTGCCCATACGGAAAATTTGCCTACAGACGTATGCCTTTTGGCCTATGTAATGCTCCTGGCACGTTCCAACGATGTATGATGGCAATTTTCCACGACATGATCAGGGAAACAATGGAGGTGTTTATGGATGACTTCTCGGTCATTGGGGACTCATTTCATACATGTCTCTCCCATTTAGATAAAATGCTAAAACGGTGTGAAGACACCAATCTCTGTCTAAATTGGGAGAAGAGTCACTTTATAGTCAAAGAAGGCATAGTCCTTGGCCATAAGATTTCCAAAAATGGGATTGAGGTAGATAGAGCAAAAGTTGATGTTATTGCTAGATTGCCTCATCCTACTACCGTCAAAGGTATTAGGAGTTTTCTAGGTCATGCCGGGTTTTATCGTAGATTCATACAAGATTTTTCTAAAATCGCTCGGCCTATGACCCATCTTCTTGAAAAAGATGCTCCTTTTATCTTCTCTCCTGAGTGCATCGAAGCTTTTGAAACATTAAAGAAAAAGCTTACGGAAGCACCCATTCTAGTTGCCCCCGACTGGGATTTACCCTTTGAGCTCATGTGCGATGCAAGTGATTTTGCTATCGGTGCAGTCTTGGGGCAACGAAAAACCAAACATTTTCAGCCTATCCACTACGCAAGTAAGACTATGACTGAAGCTCAAACCCATTACACCACTACAGAAAAAGAATTATTAGTTGTAGTGTATGCGTTTGAGAAGTTTCGGCCATACCTTATATTGACCAAATGCGTGGTGTATACGGATCACTCGGCTCTCAAATATCTCTTTGCAAAACAAGATGCAAAGCCGAGATTGCTCCATTGGGTTCTCCTCCTACAAGAATTTGATATCATTATACGTGATAAAAAAGGAGCTGAGAACCTGGCTGCTGATCATTTGTCCCGTCTAGAAAACCCTCACCAGGATGTGTTCGAGAAAAAGGAAATAAACGAAACATTTCCTCTCGAAACACTCAATGTGGTTTCTTTTCGTGGAGACTCTTCTACCCCATGGTTTGCTGACTTTGCAAATTACCATGCGGGTAACTTTGTGGTGAAAGGGATGTCGTCCCAACAGAAAAAACAAATTCTTTAAAGATGTAAAACATTACTTCTGGGACGACCCCTACTTGTTCAAAATTTGCGCGGATCAAGTCATCAGGCGATGTGTGTATGGTCAGGAAGCCAATGACATTCTCAAGGCTTGCCATTCTGGACCTACTGGGGGACATCACAGCCCCAACTACACCGCCAAGAAGGTGTTTGATTCCGGATTCTATTGGCCCACGATTTATAAGGATGCCCATGAATTTGTCAAAACCTGTGACGCTTGTCAACGTCACGGGAATATCTCACAAAGAAATGAAATGCCGCAAAACGCCATTCAAGTGTGTGAGATCTTTGACATCTGGGGCATTGACTTTATGGGGCCATTTCCATCATCTCGAGGAAACAAATACATACTCGTGGCCGTTGACTATTTGTCAAAATGGGTTGAAGCTAAGGCTCTGCCTACCAACGATGCCCGAGTTGTTGTGAAATTCTTAAAATCTCTTTTTGCTAGGTTTGGAACTCCACGAGCTATAATCAGTGATCGTGGTACGCATTTTTGCAATGACCAGTTTGATAGAGTCATGCAAAAGTATGGTGTAACTCACCGTCTCTCTACTGCGTAACACCCCCAAACAAGTGGGCAAGTGGAAGTTTCCAACCGGGGGATTAAAAGAATTCTTGAAAGGACAGTAGGCGAAAATCGTGCCTCTTGGTCGGATAAGCTAGATGACGCACTCTGGGCCTTCCGTACAGCTTATAAAACACCCATCGGGTGTACTCCATACAAGCTTGTGTACGGGAAGGCATCTCATCTGCCGGTTGAGCTTGAGCACAAGGCATACTGGGCCTTGAAGCATGCCAACTTCGATATTCAGACAGCTGGTGATCACCGGAAAGTTCAAATGAATGAATTAAATGAACTCCGTGATCAAGCATACGAGAACTCTTTGATCTACAAAGAAAAGACAAAGAAGATTCATGACTCAAAAATCAAAAACCGCGTTTTCAACGTCGGTGATCGAGTCCTTCTTTTCAACTCAAGATTGAAGATTTTCTCGGGAAAACTAAAATCCCGCTGGTCTGGACCATTTACCATCACTAAAGTATTTCCATATGGAACCATTGAGTTATCTCAACCCGATGGTCCAAACTTTAAAGTGAATGGTCATCGGTTGAAGCATTATTTTGGAGAGGACATTCCTTCTATGGTTGTCCCGGATCTACAAACTTTCCCCATGAACCAATGAATGCGGGGATCGAGTCAAGCTAGCGACTCGGGTATCAAAAACAGTAGCAAGCCATATGGGTTTTCACCCATATTTCTGACTTCTTTCTATTTTCTACCACCCTAGTGTGGGGGAGTTGCCCCCCGCTGTTGTATATAAGAGTTTCAAAATATATATATATATATATATATATATATATATATATATATATATATATATATATATATATATATATATATATATATATATATAAAACATTTCAAAATAATGGCCGTAGTATTTCCCTTTTACGTTCTATGTTTCGGCATAACCGCCGGTACTTTGAATATTGAGGGCAATATTCATTTCTAGTGTGGGGGGGAATTCTTACGAATTTTATCATGTAATTACACCGCCTAATTCCCCCATTTTTGGCCAAAATTTTTTTTTGGAGTAAGTGTTTTGCACTTACTCAACTTATGGTTATCAGTCCGCCATGTCTAATAAACAAAAGGATTGGCTAATCCAGGAGCAAACGGCTCTTGGTAAAGATATCTCAAATCCGTTGACGGCTTGCAATTTGCCCAAAATTGTATGGTATTCAACTCACCATATCCTTAAAAGTGAAGAGTTGACTAGCCCGCAAGTTTATGGCTTGTGGTAAAGGCAGTGGAAAAACCATAATTGGTAATCAGCTCACCAAAGATAATATTGATAATTTATCTAAGAGTTGGCTAGTCCAGAAGCAAACGGCTTCTGGTAAAGACAAATCAAATCCGTTGGAAGCTGGTGATTTGCTCAAAATCATTTGGTTATCGGTGTACCAAGGTTCTTACTTGAACTGAAACATTTGGCTACTCCAGAAGTAATGGCTTTTGGTAAAGAGATGAAATCCATTAATTTTTCTCAAAACATTGCTAGGGACTAGCAATATCTTAGTGTGGGGGATTGATGAGTGTCTAAATACTCATCATTTTTGTACCAATTAAACTGCAAAAACATCTGAAAACACTCAGAAATGCATTAAAATGATAAAAATATCACAAATAAGTGTTTTATGTGTTTTAAATGCAAAAATATCAAAATCTGGTGAAAAACGTATCCAGTTTGCATAATTGGCAGTTTTAGTCCTCCCAAGTTTCAAAAGTTGTCAAAAACAGTCCCTGGTAAAACAAAATAAAGAAAAATATCATTTCAAGTCCCTAAGGATTCATGAGTTGTCAAAATTGGTCCTTGAGATTTAAATTTGCAAAATTACAACTTAAGTCCCTAAACTTTCAAAAAATGACAAGTTTGGTCCCTGGAATATTGGAAATTGTCAAGTTTGGCCCTTGGATTATAATTTCAGAATGTACATGATTGGCCCCTGGAAAATCAGAATTGGCAGCAATGGTCCCTCAAGTTTGGAAGAATTGCATTTTGGTCCTTGTATTAATAACCTAAGCCAAAACCCATTGGACCCCCTGCCAATATACCTTGTGACCCCCTGCCATATACACCATTTGACCCCCAGTCCAATATCACTTTTGACCCCTTTGCCTATTATTAATACTCAGTCAAACTTGGTCAGAGCCCGCCCTCACGGGTTTCCCTTTCCCTCTCCATCATCATCACCTACACCTGCCTGCAACTCCAACACACTCCATCATCATCACCCTACTCCTACCCTCCAAACACCCCAAGCCAAGAAGCATTAAATGCTTTCTCCCCCCTGGCACTCAACCTCTCCAACTGGCAAATACCAATTTCCCGCCAAAATTGATCCAATGGCTAAAATCCATCCAAGTCATCCAATGGTCCCAATTACAAGTGGGATTTGCTCAGAGGAGAGAGGGAAGTCATTTTGGTGTATAAAAGAAGCAGAAGAAGGAGAGAAGAAGTAGTACTTAGTTTATTTTTTAAATGTATGTCGTTTTTAAATTCTTATGTCTTAAATAGATTCTTAGTTATAATTTCAAGCTTATTTGTATCAAACTAAGTTGTCTCAGTGTATTACAACTCTTTTCAAGTATCAATTCAAGTCTGTGTTAATATTTCATGTTTGCATATTCACTGTTGCAAAATTCAGTTTCCAATTCTTATGTCCAAGCTTCAACTAGCTTATTTTTAAGTTCAAATAAGCTTATATAAGCTACTTATAGCTTTTTGTGAGCTTATAAATCAATTTCAAGCAATTTTGGTTTTTGGTCAACAAAAGTCAACTGAATCATCATTTGGAAATGGAAATGGGATTGGGTGTTGCAGAGCATGGAAATGGGTTGAATTAGAATGAATTGGGTTGATATAAATAGGCTAGTGGTTCTTTGGTTGACTGATCTCAAGCCATTGTGGCTAGGACCAAATGTAAGTTAATTTTCAAGTTTCATTGCATGATCTGTAGCTGTGGTTTAGATTAGTTCTTATCTGTTAATTAAGTTGTATTTAGGTTAGCTAGACTCAGTTTAATCAATTATATAAGCTAAATCAGTAGTTAGCTCTTTTAAATTGCAAATCAGTTATAAAAAATAGTGTTTGGATTTGCTGCATTAACTGTATTAAAGGTTTGTTCAGTAGTTAAGACTTGTTGTTTTAGGCTTGTTTAGCTCATTTGTACTCATTCTAGTCATTACATTGTGTCTGCACACTCTCAAAGTCAAAATCATCAAGAAACTATCTTAAATTTTTAACTGTTAGAATTTTCTTAGATCAAAATCTTGTTTTGTGTTTAGAATCCATAAAGATAGATTGCAATAGGATCATTTCATCATAATACATCACATTCAATCCACAAATTGGTTTCAAATCTCAATATAGTCAACTTTTCAAAATTGTCTCAAAAGTCAAAAGAGTGAAAATCCAATTTTCACCCAAATGGGGTGATTTTTCATTGATTCATTCTTGGATCAAATCAAGTGAAATTGTGGGTTTATAAACTTCAACTGGTCTAGTTTCTGAATATCATTTTTGTAGATTTTGTAAATTTTTTATAAGCTCTTAAACAGCTTGTCAATATGGGTATAAATGCCCTGTACACACTCAGTGTATACTGAGTGTGCACAGGTTTTGTGCAGGTCTTGTAACAAGCTCAGTTGAGCTCATATTGGTCTGGTCTTTGGTTTAGAAGTAGCTAGCCAGGTCTAGTGTAGGATCCAATATCTGGTTTTTGATTTCCAGCTTATTGGGTGGCTTATTCTTAGGCTGCAAAGTAGTAGCTGGAAACCTGTTTTTGCACTTAAGCTCAATTCATCAAATCAAGTTAATCAGTATTATAGAGGTTAAGAGCAGTTGTAATAAGTTGTTTTTGAGTAGTTCTAGTATATTATAGCTTCTGTATCAGTTTGGTGCTTATTTGTAGCTTTTTGCTTATTCCAAGTGCTTATTTATAAGCACTTGTGACTGCGGTTTCATTTTCTTGCACACAAGCCACTGTTTTTATATTTTTCTTAGATTCATAATATTAATTTAGACTTTTCTTGAATTTTTCATATTTTTCTAGGTCAGTTTGCTATTTTTCTTCATTTAAAACAGTTTTTAAGTCATTTTAATTAGCTTTTAATTCAATTAAATCAGAAAAACTTCAAAAAAATAAGTTTTTATTTTTCCTAGGTTAAGATAAATATAAAAAGTCAAAAAAATATTTTTCCAGATTTTTCTTAGTTAAATTTGTATTTTTAAGCAATTTAAGTAGTTTTAAATAGTTTTTAATTCATAGAAAATACAAAAATAATCAGAAAAATACAAAATTAGTTTTAAAAATTCTCTTTAGTTATTTTAGATTTTTCTAAGTCATAATTTCATTTTTCTAGTTTTATTTCATATTTTCTTGTATTTTAGGTTATTATTAAATAAGTAGAAATAGTTTTTAATTAATAATAATTAGATAAATAGTTTTAAAAATAATTTTCTTTTTCTAAAAATTTTTTCTTATCATTAGGATTGTAAAAATGTCATTTTCATATTTTTAGGATTAATATTGTTTCAGTTTTACATTTTCTTTTGTACGTCACGTAGTTTTTAATTTAAGTTTTATAAAAGAAAAATCAAAAACATCATTTTGCAAATAGTGATAGCGTTTATTTAATATATTTTATCTTTTTAATTTTCTTTAATTTGCATTTAAGCCCTTGTAATTTATATACTTTTTCTGTAGTTATAATAAATCAAAACTTTTTTCCGTTCAAATCCTCTCGATCACTATACGTTTGACTATTCTCGCACAGCTCGTTGGGACATAACGACCTGGGGAAACACTATACTCTCCTGGACTTCATTGCATTGGTGTCTGAACTGTTTTAAGTTTCTTACGGTTAGCCATTCACAAGTGGCTAGCTTGTGTGAGATAACTTGACGGTTTCGCATGAATCAATGATTGTTTAGATAGATATGTGGTAGTTGTTGCCTTAGACTAGGGTAGTGATGGGTTCCACGAGGTTTTAAATTTATAATCAAGAATTACCGGTTAACTAGGAACACATTCGGGCAAGTATACCCTAGTCAAGTTGTAGTATAGTATATGGTAAATCAAGGTCGTCCCAAGAGACTTGGTTGCACTACAAGTGTCGTTTGTTTGTTTAAGCAAGTAACAAGATCGTGGTTATGATTGTCACGGATCAAACCACTAAGAAAAGCAACATGAGCAAGCACACAAAGAACATACATGTTTAGACAAATGATCATAAGTTATCATAAGAGCCAAACAAGTATCAAGACATCCATATTCAAGTAACAAGTTGATGGTTATGATTGTCACATATCAAACCAACAAGAAAAGCAATATAAGAACAAGCAAGTATCAAGACATTCATCACTATTCCAATCAAACACAAAATCGCAATAACCATATCAATAACAAACATCTTTAAATAGAAAAGTAACAAGGTTTACCCAAAGTATGAATTACAATAGGCAAAGATAAAGGATTATAGCAACCTTCAAGCCTCCAATCAACTACAATAGTTCTACCAAGCCGGAAAATGATTTCCAAACGCCTTCGACAACCCTTGAGCACACTACACGAATTTGGCAGAGGTTTGTGGTCTTTTGGGGAAGATAAGTTGGTGGAAATTCGTCCTTAAGGGTGGAGGCTTGAATTTCACACAAGTTGGGATAGGATAGTTGGTGGAAACTCGTCCTTAAGGGTGGAGGCTTGAATTTCACACCTTTGGTGAAGGTATTGAGAGTGGGTGTGTTCTCTCAAGTTATGGTTTGCTCTCTAGGTGGAAATTCGTCCTTAAGGGTGGAGGCTTGAATTTCATACCTAGAGAGGAGTGGTGGTGGTAGGAGAGGTGTGAGAGAAGATCTCTCAAGTTGTGGTGCATGAAATGATGTTTCAAAGGGGTCTATTTATACTACTTCCAAGGCTTAGGGTATTCAATGCATTTCTTGGTGGCCAAGGAGATTGGAAGGGACTAGAATACATGTAGGAATGGACTAGAATCATTTGGAACATGATTGGAACTTTCTAGGACTCTTATTGATGAAGAAATGGCAGAAACAGGCCCTCCAACCGAATCGGTTGGGCTCCAACCGTTTCGGTTGGTCTCTTGACCATTCTCCAACCGGATCCGGTTGCGGGGCTCGACCGAACGGTTGGAGGAAAATGACAAAAAATCATAAGCACCAAAGTTGTAGATCTTTATCTTAGCTTTCCGTGGCCGCGAACCGGGGCTCAAACGGAGTCCGTACGCAAACGTTATGGCCAAAATGGTGAAGGTGTGTCGGGAACAACGAGTCTTCCAATATGTCTTCGTTTAAGCTTCTTTTCTTCATTTCTTTCTCGTTTTCCTTCTTGAACTTCTATCTTGAGTCTTTGGACCACTAACTTGGTAACTTTATCTTCTCGAATATACTCCACAAGACTTTCTTTTGACGGGAATTCTTCGTATTTGGAGAAATCTTCGTATTTTACTTCTTTTTCAGTCTTTTTCTCCAGTTTCCTGTACTTGGCTACAAATGAACTAGCAAACGCACTTTTGTACGATTAAGCATTAAAATAATATGATTATAACCAAATAACACACATAAAAGCACGAATAACGCTACTAAAAACATGCACAATTTGAGCATTATCAAATTCCCCCACACTTAAACTTTGCTTGCCTTCAAGCAAATCTAAGAAAAGAAAAATTAAACTACATACCTAAATGACAAAACGAAAAGAACAAAATAAAAATGAAAATATTTTTGGTGTTTCTTTTTTTTTTTTTAACTCACATATAAAAATAAGCGAAAAATGAGCGCAAACTCCCCCACACTTAAGGTTTTGATTGCCCTCAAGCAAATCTAGAAATTAAGAAAAATAAATCTCACATGGTGCATGAAAGATGATTAGAAAAATGCGATGCAAATCTACCAAGTGCAAGTACAAGATATGATTCATCATTTTAAGCTTTATGAGGTGAAAAATCGAGATGTTTGACAATACCCTATGGATTTTCTCGCTTGATAACATGGCTAAGCACCTCACGAAAAGTAATGAAGTATAATTCACTCAACACTCAATTTATTTAGTGATAGATAGTATTAAGGAATAGTACACTCATATTGCTCAGTCATGATCTAAATATTACCATAGGCTTGTACAAGAAACAAAACTCCACCGACGTGGCGTAAGCACCAAATGTAAACATCTAAAGAGGGCTTTTATTCGGGTTGTAACGACAGGCTTCGGGTGATTAAAGGGTATGGATAAGGCATGGGATTATTTATGAAATTGGTTTTAAAAGAAAAAATAAGGATAAAGTCAAGTCTAATACCCATGTTGCTAGTTACCAAACAATCCGCAAACCCGAAAATGATTATAGTTACTAACTTCTCTTCACATATCGATCACCAAATACAGATATATCACGTCTTAGCACATTGGCTAATCGATATCTCAAACATACTTCATCTTCCTTCATTTTCATTTTAATATAGCACATTGTCATCACATTTTTTTTTCTTTCATTTTTTTTCTTTCGATGACTTTTTATTTTATTTTTATACATTACATCTCCCCCACACTTCGTATAAGCATACACCACAAAAATAAAAAAAAGAAGTATGCATCCTTCGTCTTTGTCGGAATGGCACACACGAATGGCAAAGTGCAGCTAACTCATAATCATCAAAAACAATCCAATCATACCAAGCAACTAGCAACCCACCATTTAGACTTTGACAAGGGGTTAGGCTAAGGTTTAAAGTGTAAAATATTTTTGTATTTTTCTGGATGCAACAAAAAGAAAGGGATGGCTCGGAGGGTGTACTAAGGGTATCTAGCGCTAAAGATGAGCGCTAACAAATGGGTCCATGTAAGGGGTTAACTAACCGATGTGGCTAGCTAATATATCATTAGATGTAAACGGAAGGCCATTTGGTTTTATTCCTAAGGTTGCCTCTTTATCACACGAATACACTTATATCACACGAATGTAATCTTACTGCGGTCTGGTAATGATTTACAAGTACAAGTTCTAGAATAAATAAAATCACTGGCACACTCATAGCAAAAAAAAATTCAAGCATAAAAGATGTATGCTATATATGAAACAGGCTCAAATCCTCACAATTTAGTGGAAAGGGCTATAATATGTGCTAGCAAATGTCATCGATCCCAGAATGGATTGCAATATTAATCGGGACACATCTCAAGTTTTTCAAAATTTAGTGATTTCACCAGTGGGTTGATCCAGTTATTTTAATATATTTTCCTATAAGCGTGAAAACAACTAGATCATAAGGGCAAACACGTTCATAAAATTTAAAATTGGCCCAAAAATTGGAATTTAAAAACTGGTTTCGCTTTTCACAATAATATTTTCCCCCCACACTTAAGTTAAGCACACAAAAGAAAAATAACTTAATGACTAAAAAAAACTGCTATTATTATTATTACTACTATTACTACGAGAAAACTTTGAAAAATAAACTAGTTACGACTTCTTTTTTTTTCTTTTTTTTTTTAATTTTTTAATTTTTTAAAAAAAAAACCAAACATGACTTATTCTTGTCCCACGAGTTCTCGGTAGCTCCATTGAAACACACAAAGAAGCGGAGAAGCAGGTCAGCGCGAAGCATATTAAAAACCCAACTTCTTTAGGGAATCAGGGAGACCCGCCTTATACCTCTCACACAGTTTGTTTACAATGGGTGAGCCTTACTTTCGAGGGATTAAAAGAAGTCAATTTATTAAAATAATCTACCAAACAAACAAACAAAGGAAAAATAACAAAGAAACAAAATAAAGCAATTGCAAAAACTTCAAAGCATGTAAAGATAGGGAAAATTTTAAATAATAAGTCTAAGTGAAACGAAACCTCCCAGGCCAAACATTACGATCGAACTCCAAATGATAAGATGCTAAGAAAACGCTAGCATAAGCACGTGAGATCAATCGATTTCTCATCCAAACATGTCCAATCAAGAGTATAAGGTCCACGATCGAACCAATTATTCTTCCACAAGCTTATTAAATCTGCAAAAATAAAATAAACTACAAAAATGCGTAAAATCCTAAAACTCACTTTCGTAGGCATCACGGTTGCATTTAGCGTATGCAACAAGCCTTTAAACCCCTCGATGGCCCGAGTGGACGAGTTATAGTCTCGTGAGGGTTTCCAGTGAACATACCCACAAAGTTCAAAACATTTTATTTAAAAGCATATGTACTTAATTATTCACAACGTACTAAAAATTAACAAAACTTAAAAATGGCAAAATGATGAACAATAATAAAAATACTAATGCTCAAGTATCTTAGGAATGATCCCACAAGACACTTAAACTTACTTGATCTAAACACGAACACACAAAAACAAAAAAATAAAAACGGATTTTTTTTTTTTAATTTTTTTTTAACAGATTAGTCCAGCCGAATCGGTTACGGGGTGTAACCGATCGGTTGGAATGAACCAAATATGACCAACCCTTCCAACCGAACCGGTTACGGGGAGTGACCGATCGGTTGGAGGTGATTTTTAGAGTTTTTTTTTTTTTTTTTTTTTTTTAGAGAACTAGTTTTATTTCAAAACTTTTTATTGACAAAATAAAATAAGAACACAAAAGGTTACGAACACAATTAAATAAAACACATAAACACATTTATTATCACGAACATAAAACAACACTAAAAACAATATACGCATAAACAACTAGAATCACGATCACAGAAAAATGACAATCACATAGACGCAAGGACACAAAATTAGTCACGTAACACAAATCAAACAAGAGAATCTAAACAAGATAGTCTTATTCAAAATTAATACGAAACCAATCTAAACAAGATTAACACAAACAAAAAGAAACACAAACATGCAAGAGATCATATAACATATAAAACATAAAACTTACGAAACAAGAGACACACAATTTTTATTTTATTTTATTTTTTTTTTTTTGTACAGAACACTCCAACCGGATCGGTTACGGGTTGTGACCGATCGGTTATAGTGGATTTTTCTTGAAAAATATTTACCGAGAGCTCCAACCGTTTCGGTTGGGATTCCAACCGATTCGGTTAGAGTTATTTGGGTGGTTTTGGTGGTTTTTTCGCAAGAAATTTTGAACACACTTAGAAAGCAAACTTTGAAATGAGCATTTTTGAACACATGAAACGAAATCCCAACATCAAAAACTTGATTTTGATGCAAAGATCATTTGAGCAATTATGAGAAATTAAGAGATTTTAAGAAAATGACAAGCATTCAAGCAAACATCATGAGCAAACATCAAGAGAACAAGATCAAAGCAACAAGTATTCAAACGCAAACATCAAGAGTAAGCAATCGAATCAAGCAAACATTTCAAGCAAACAAACACAAGTCCCCGGCAGCGGCGCCAAAAACTTGATGTGCTTCCACGTGGTTTTAAATTTATAATCAAGAATTACCGGTTAACTAGGAACACATTCGGGCAAGTATACCCTAGTCAAGTTGTAGTATAGTATATGGTAAATCAAGGTCGTCCCAAGAGACTTGGTTGCACTACAAGTGTCGTTTGTTTGTTTAAGCAAGTAACAAGATCGTGGTTATGATTGTCACGGATCAAACCACTAAGAAAAGCAACATGAGCAAGCACACAAAGAACATACATGTTTAGACAAATGATCATAAGTTATCATAAGAGCCAAACAAGTATCAAAACATTCATATTCAAGTAACAAGTTGATGGTTATGATTGTTACATATCAAACCAACAAGAAAAGCAATATAAGAACAAGCAAGTATCAAGACATTCATCATTATTCCAATCAAACACAAAATCTCAATAATCATATCAATAACAAACATCTTTAAATAGAAAAGTAACAAGGTTTACCCAAAGTATGAATTACAATAGGCAAAGATGAAGGATTATAGCAACCTTCAAGCCTCCAATCAACTACAATAGTTCTACCAAGCCCGAAAATGATGTCCAAACACCTTCGACAACCCTTGAGCACACTACACGAATTTGGCAGAGGTTTGTGGTCTTTTGGGGAAGATAAGTTGGTGGAAATTTGTCCTTAAGGGTGGAGGCTTAAATTTCACACAAGTTGGGATAGGATAGTTGGTGGAAACTCGTCCTTAAGGTTGGAGGCTTGAATTTCACACCTTTGGTGAAGGTATTGAGAGTGGGTGTGTTCTCTCAAGTTATGGTTTGCTCTTTAGGTGGAAATTCGTCCTTAAGGGTGGAGGCTTGAATTTCACACCTAGAGAGGAGTGGTGGTGGTAGGAGAGGTGTGAGAGAAGATCTCTCAAGTTGTGGTGCATGAAATGAGGTTGCAAAGGGGTCTATTTATACTACTTCCAAGGCTTAGGGTATTCAATGCATTTCTTGGAGGCCAAGGAGATTGGAAGGGACTAGAATACATGTAGGAAGGGACTAGAATCATTTGGAACATGATTGGAACTTGCTAGGACTCTTATTGATGAAGAAATGGCAGAAACAGGCCCTCCAACTGAATCGGTTGGGCTCCAACCGTTTCGGTTGGTCTCTTGACCATTCTTCAACCGGATCCGGTTGCGGGGCTCGACCGAACGGTTGGAGCAAAATGACAAAAAATCATAAGCACCAAAGTTGTATATCTTTATCTTAGCTTTCCGTGGCCGCGAACTGGGGCTTAAACGGAGTCCGTATGCAAAAGTTATGGCCAAAATGGTGAAGGTGTGTCGGGAACAACGAGTCTTCCAATATGTCTTCGTTTAAGCTTCTTTTCTTCATTTCTTTCTCGTTTTCCTTTTTGAACTTCTATCTTGAGTCTTTGGACCATTAACTTGGTAACTTTATCTTCTCGAATATACTCCACAAGACTTTCTTTTGACGGGAATTCTTCGTATTTGGAGAAATCTTCGTATTTTACTTCTTTCTCCATCTTTTTCTCCACTTTCCTGTACTTGGCTACAAATGAACTAGCAAACGCACTTTTGTACGATTAAGCATTAAAAGCATATGATTATAACCAAATAACACACATAAAAGCACGGATAACGCTACTAAAAACATGCAAAATTTGAGCGTTATCAGGTAGCATCTCTATGCTATAAGGCGATGCCTAGCTAAGTATAGACTTTTACCTCGACCTAGTCCAGGGTTAGCAATCATGCTAGACTTTGCTACGACTGTGCTGGCTAGTGTCGCTAGGGGCCCACTATGACGTCGGATATGATATTGTGATTATGATATTGGTATGTGATTGATGTGTATCTATCTTAGGTCTCGCATAATAAATAAACTCCTACAGGTCCACTACTTTAAACTTGAAATTAAACCTATGAACTCACCAGCGTTAGCTGACCTTTTAGCATGTCTTTTTCAGGTATTTAAGTGATGTTTGGAGTACGTGTTTTGTAGAAGCTTGGCAAGGAGGCACGGTTCAAGGATCATAATCAAACTCTGATAATTTATGGGGACCTATTTTTATAAATCATGTTTGGGCCTTTTATTTACATTTTGGGATTATTATTTTGAATAATTAAATTTGGGATTGGTTTTGAATGATAAATGACTATCTTGTTTGATATACTTGTGTGAGATACCAATCCAATGTAACGCCTCGAAAACTTGATTAAGTCTTCAGCTGTACCGAGATTTGGGGATGTTACAGTATCAGAGCGCAAGGTTCTGATCTGGTGGTTTTTGAGATTCTAGGGTTTCGAAGGTTTTTTAGGGTTTCTTGCAATTGAAGGTTTAATTGGTTAATTGAGGTTGTTTTCTTAATGGCCGTGGTTGATTTGATCTGTTTGGGATTAGATCTGGTGAATTTGTGGGTCTCTTGATTAGGGTTTTAAAAACCCTAATTTAGAAATTTGGGGATTTGTATCTCTGGTGGTTTCTTGGTGGTTTTGGGCCCGTTCTTGGTTGCAATCTCACTAGACTAAGTGAATCTAGTGATTTTGTGTTTCATTCCGCTGGTATCTCACTGTAAGTGTGTTTCTCTCCTTTAAGATAACATTTACTTAGTCAAGAAGGTGCAAACAGAGTGGTTAACACCTTGACCTGCCACCGTGAGTGGTACGGAAACCTGTTATGGCCACTCTAAGTCTTCTTGGCTGGTATCTTGTTAAACTTAGGTGTGAGTATAGATTTTTTAGTTTTACTGTGTCTAGGTCGAAGGAGGATAGGTTTGTCTGTTATTTCTGTTGGTTGTTTGCTGTGGTTTGTTTCTTGGTTGATTCTTGTTTTGTTTCTGTTAGTTCTTGTTATTTGTTGATCTCTTTGTTATTATGGCTATTGGTGATCCTAGTGGTAGTAATTCTGAAGTCTTAATTAGTAATCTTGATGCTGGTAATCCTCTTCATATTCAAACTAATGATAATAGTGGTACTGCTCTTATTCCATTTAAACTTGTTGGAACTGAAAATTATAGAATATGGTCTGGTGCAATGAAGTTAGCTTTACAAGCTAGGAATAAGTTTAGCTTTGTTGATGGTTCTTGTGTTAAAGAATCTTATTCTACTAGTGATGTTCTTGCTGCCCAATGGGATAGATGTAATGCCATTGTTTTAACATGGCTGATGAATTCTGTTTCTCAAGATGTTTATATGGGTCTTGTTTATTCTGATAATGCAGCATGTGTGTGGAAAGAATTACAAGAAACATATGATAAAGTAGATGGTTTTGTGGTTTATAATCTTTTGCAGAAAATTAATTATGTTAAGCAAGGTGGTACTTCAGTTGCTGATTATTATCATAGGCTTAACTCCTTGTGGAGAGAATTTGATGCTTTGACTAAATTTCCTATTTGTGTGTGTGAAGTTAAGTGTTCTTGTGCTGCTAGTAAAGAGCTAGGTCTGCATAAACAACTCATGAAGTTGATGCAGTTTCTCATGGGCCTTGATGATTGTTATCAGCCTGTGAGAACAGCACTCTTAACCAGGGATCCTCTCCCTGAAGTTAAGGATGCTTATATCACTGTTTCTAGAGAGGAATCTCACAAAGGTATTCCTGAGTCCTCTAGTGCTACTGAGACTAAACTTAATGCTTCTTATTTTGCTACGAAATCTTTTAACAACAATAGAAGAGTGTTTAATAATGCTAATAATAACACTAGAAGAACTAATTCTACTGCTAATACTGCTAATAGAGGTCCTAATCCTAATCTTAATTGTAAAAATTGTGGTAAGATTGGACATACTATTGAAAGATGTTATAAAATCATTGGTTTTCCACCTGGCCTTGTTAAAAATAATAATCCAGCTAAACAAAATGGTTTTAGGCAAAACTATAATGCTAATGTTGAGAATAAACAATCTGAAAAATAGTCTACTACTTCATCTGCTAGTACATCTTCTGGTTTTACTTCTGAGCAGATGAAGAAACTCTTGTCTTTGATCAATGATACCTCTTCTGGAAGCATACATGCTAATATGGCAGGTAGGGCTTCATTCTTTAATGGAAATGTTTGGTTTAATATCAATTTTTCTAAGTATTTTTTTGTGAATTCTAGTATGTCTGTTAAAACTGTTTCTTTGGGTTGGATTATAGATTCAGGTGCTAATCAGCACTTGACTGTTTCCATTGTTGGTATGTTTAATGTTGTGGA
The DNA here is from genome assembly GCA_019973895.1 of Chrysanthemum seticuspe. Classification (NCBI taxonomy): domain Eukaryota; kingdom Viridiplantae; phylum Streptophyta; class Magnoliopsida; order Asterales; family Asteraceae; genus Chrysanthemum; species Chrysanthemum seticuspe. The sequence continues at coordinate 252,543,001 of BPTQ01000009.1, forward strand.
CATTTCTTGTCTTAAGATTATTGTTGGACATCCAATGGTACTCTTGCTACTATAAGTCATGTTGGAAACTTAAAATTGACTAATAATGTTACTCTCTATGATGTATTAGTTGTTCCTGGTTATTGTGTGAGCTTGTTATCTGTTAATAAACTTATTAGAGATAGCAAAATGTTTGTTGGTTTTGATGAAGATACATGTTATATTCAGGATTTGAAAAGGGAGAATATTCTGGGGACTGGTAGTCAGTCTGATGGTCTATATCTGTTTGATATGCAATCTAGTAATGCTTTGGGTAAGTGCAATGTGGTTATGTCTTATAGTGTGTCTTAACTTGTTTGGCATAATAGATTGGGTCACCCTGCTGATCCAGTCTTATATATTCTTCAAAAATATCTTGGTATTTCCAAGAATTCTTCTGTATCTGTTTGTGAGATCTGTCATAGGGCCAAACAGACAAGGGAACCTTTTCCAATGTCTGATCATAAGTCTGAGAATCTTCGTGATCTGATTCACCTTGACTTATGCGGTCCTTACAGAGTAACAAGCAGAGAAGGATATAAGTATTTTTTGACTATTTTTGATGATTATTCTAGAGCTGTTGATAACGCTACACGCGTCGTTCGGGGTCAAGGAAACTTCCTTTTCTTCGAGCAAGTTTTATAACACCCTAGGCAGTGAACCTAATCGTTGTAGTGTAGTAATCAGGGTAAGCCACGGGTATTGATATCGTTCTCTAGGGGAATAGGAATGCTAGTGAGAAGTTACTACGCTAAGGTTGAGGTTGAGGAAGATTATTTTTGTATTTTTATATTTTTGTAGAAATGGAAAAGGTACGAATCTCGGGTATTGGATTTGGGGGCTGGTATTGCTACCGATTAATCTACTATTATCTAATTATCTAAGCTAAGGTTGTGATAGTCTATGTCTAATTGATGTGTACTCGTATGATAGTTTAAAGATGTGTTTACTTAGGTTTTACTACTCCTTAATTATCTCCTATTGATGGTTGATTTGTCACGTCCTTATTCCTAGTTGCGTTGTGATTCTAAGGCTATAGGGCGTGCTTGTTTCCCTAACTCTTTGAATTTACCAAAGGGTCTTGTTTACAAATCCTCTAGTGATTTATAGACGCCTACTCTACGGTTGTCCTTGAATACTTTATCCTACAATTACCTAGATAATTATATTCTAAAGTTCACAAAGAAAAGTCAAGCATTAAGTGCACAACGAATAATCTAGCGCACTCTAGATCATTAGTCAACTAAGATAAGTATCAACCAATCAATATTCAATAATTAAGTTTCATATTCCCTAAGCAAACACACAAATAAATTAGCCGGACATGGAGAACATGCAAGCATACACACAAATAATCAAAGACATAATTAAATTAATGAAGTAAATACTTATCTTGATGTATAATAGGGTTTAGAACCCTAAAATACTGCACAAGAAAGCCTTGGTTCGGTTTTAGGTTTTTACTCCAAAAGACTACACCCAAAAACTGAAAAATTCGGATTCTATATATAAGATTACATCTGCGACGGCGTCACCTTATGTTTCGTGACGCCGTCGTGTCGCCGTCATTAGGGTTTCGTCATGGCCACGTAAACCTTGCGACGGCGTCACCTTATGACTGTGACGCCGTCCCCTTCAGCTCTGACGCCGTCTTGGCTGCATCTAGGCCGTCTGAGTAACGACGGCCTACTCCTTTAGAACCTGACGTCGTCCCTTGAAAACATGCAATTTCGCTTCTGACCCGTCGCAAAATTCCTTCCCGACGGCGTCGCAGATATGCAGTGACGCCGTCGCCTTATGTTTCAGCAGCTTTGAGTGTCTCGATTCTGACTTTAGCCATTTTCTTCGTATATTCGCGCCTTTTCGTCCAAATAAGCATCATTCCAGCATTTTGCCTTCAAGAGACCTAAAAAGTGAAAAGGAACGATATTAAGCAATAACGGATACAGAAGTGATCGAATAAGGGCTTAAATGACCCCTTAAAAAGGTACCTTTTAAAACCTTATCAAATATCCCTACACTTGGTATTTGCTTGTCCTCAAGCAAATGTGCTTTTAGCCAATTAATTTATAAGTTAGGGGTCATGAAGCATTCATTCAAAACGGTCCACAACACATATAAGCCCCGCAAAAGTCATAACAAGCACGGAAATTACATACTAGCACCTCACATGGGGTGTTTGGATACTCACATCTCTCTCGGGTGTATATATGAAATATAACAAATCGGAAATGGAAGATAAACACTCATTAACCGGTCCTAGTACATAGATTACCATAGGCTTGAGAATAGATCAAACCTCCGTCGCTTTGGCGTAAGCACCTAGGAAAGACTATCAAAGAGGTCTTTTAAAGGGTTGTAATGTTAGGCTTACGGTAGGGAAATGAAGGGTTTGGTGGGATAGGCTATTTAGTGGTGGATAGTCAAAAATCTCTATGTTGCAAGTATACGAAGAATGGCGTTGCTAAGCCAAGACTCGACACTCTAAAACTCTAGGAAACGAAAATAAACAAACATAATTTAAAAGATAGATGTAGGATGGTAGCCCGTATGGTTTTTTTTTTTTTTTTTTTTTTTTTTTTTTTTTTTTTTTTTTTTTTTTTTTTTTTTTTTTTTTTTTTTTTTTTTTTTTTTTTTTTTTTTTTTTTTTTTTTGCATACACTTTTACTCTACCATCCTCTACGGTACATCAAAATGATAGGGATTTATAGACACATCCCTACACTTGAGTTTTTATTACTCTAACACTAATTTGACCCGAATTGAAAAGATCAAAACACTTGGAGTACATTATTATGCAAACAAAGGGAATTTGAGTTTAACGTTCTCTTCCCTATATTTCATAAACTTTAACTTTTCCCATGAATCCCAATCATCCCAAAACTGTATACAAAGGATATGACTCGACTTAGCAACTCATGCAAGCAACCAGATAATTGAACTAAGGGTTTTGGGTGATAACATAAATTTGCACTAAAAGTGAGTGCAATAAAGGTAGGCTAAGGCGATTTGGGTGTATATTAGGGGGTGGGGTGTAAACAATGCTCTTCATTGATATCCCGGAAAAACCGAAACATCACGAGAACCGCGAAAAGGATAGGCTCTGAGGGGTTAACTAGGGGTATCGTGTACTAAAGATGAGTACAGCGCAAAGGGTGTGGGGGAATTACTCAACCAATATGGAAGAAGTAATTATATTACAGGTATCAAACAAGGGTTTATCCTAATGCCTCTTATCATTTAGTTATTCCTAACTACACAAGTGTAGTCTCACTAGCGATCTCGGAATGCATCACAAAACAAGTTCTAGAATCTAATATACTACCGGTTCACACTCTAAGCATTAAAGATGAATGCTTTAATTCCTACTAATCTAAGGGCGATCCTCACATTTTGGGTGGAATTTAGGTGGTAAGGTTTTTGTGCTAGTCATGCAACTTCCTATCCATGAGACGCTTTTGTTAAGACTAATGGCCCACTCTTATACGTCATGAAAAAAATTTTAAATTTGGCTAAAATTACCCTAACCTACATTTTCTCATGGTTTATTACACAAATACACTTGGACAAAGCAAATAGTCAAGGATAAGCATAGTTTCAAAGTTCCCGTTTTATTTTCCCTCCCTACACTTAAACTGAACATTGTCCCCAATGTTCCCCGAAAGTATCAAAGTTATGATAATAGAAGGTAATTAAAAACGAAAGAAACTAATACTCCCCTGATTAGCTCGGTAGGATCCGTAAAAAGTGGTGGTTAAATCTTTTCCAAGAAGAGTTTTTGCGTGAAAGGCTCCTTCCAAACTTGTGTAACTTCTTCTTGACAAACTAAACCTGCACACTAGAAGAAAACAAACGAAACCTTCGCGTAAAATCGGCGGTAATAATATACATAAGACTCGATTTAAACTAGGATATAATGCTTGTGGAATGGATGTTTACAGAATTTGTTTTGAAAGTTAAGATCTGGAAAATTCCAAAATTTTACAAGTAGCTCAGAAAACGAGAAAAAGTAAGCTGATGTTTTTATTCCTTCCTGACGCCGTCAGGTTGCAATCCTGACGCCGTCAGGTTATCCTGACAAAAACTGGTCTGCGATTTTCTGAAAAAAATTCTGGAAAATTTGCATCTTTAGAATCTGGAAAAACTTCTGCAAAAACATCCATTATGACTCGATACAAGCATTTGACTCGAACAAACAAACATATATATCTTTTAGTTAATTGTTATTCTCATGTTCACGTTTCTTATGAAAACGTGTGTAATCCTCCCTACACTTATCCTTTATGTAAAATACCTTTATATGTAATTAAGACGAGGTTAAAAACAAAATAAAGCATTTTTACAAATTCAAACATGAGGACAAACAATTAATAAAAGATATATGACACTAACAAGCAAACAATTAAGCATGGGTTGCCTCCCACGAAGCGCTTTTCTTTATTAAAGAGTCTTGTAGCTAGACTCGTAGTCCTGCTCCTACGTTTTTGCATCACCGCCCTCTTGACGGTCTCTATCGGGGGGTTCCATGTTGTAGAAGTGTCCCATGATACTCCTTTCTAAGAGTTCACCCTCTCCCCACTCGGTCCTATATTTCGGTCCTAAATTCAAACAATCTTTATAGAACCCGAAAAGCTTAGCCATAACATAATCTACTCCTTTTTCCCTATCCTCATCATTCCTGTAATAGACCGACAGTTTAAGTTCCTTTTCATCATTGGAGAGTGATGAAAACTTCTCAATCTTAAACGGCATTTGGTAGGCTACGTCGTCGGTCTCATCCTTGAATCGCACTACTCCTAATGATGGGTCATAGGTCATCCCGGTGCTTTCTACGAAAGGTTTTCCTAGAATAACGTGGGACAAGCTAGGGTCTATGGCCGTGCTAATATCTTCCACAATTATGAAGTCCGTAGGGAATGTGAAACTACCTACATAGACGGGCAATCCCTTAACTCTACCAAGAAAATTACACTTATCACTAGGATTATCGAGGTCTTACCTAGTTGGGATAGGCTTCTTCATTATCCAATTGTAATAGGTGCTAGTCATTATGTTAATTAGGGATTTACGATCAATGTAAGCCTTTGCCACAAAAAGGTGTCCTATGCAACATGGTATGTTAAGATTCCAAGGGTTCCCAAACTTGATTCTAAGGCTTTTCCTAACATACATGTGACGGAGGTCACGCACTAAGTGAGGGTGGCGGAATAATTCCTCTTCCGTAGGAAATTTGTTGAAATAGTCATTGTCTACTTCATCTTCTTCCTCGGGTGTTTCATCTTCAACAAATGTTTGGTCATCTTCGTCATCTGTTTCATCCGGTTCCACTAAGGCGATGGCATTGACGAATTGGACGTGCTTAATAAGCTTGCTTGGATCCTTAATTTCTACACCTGGAGGCTCGGGAGTCGAGATAGCACTAACCTTCCTATCACTATTTATGGCTTTCAACAGGTTATCTATCTTCCTATCCATCTCGGCTTGTTGATGGTTAAAGTGGTCCGAGAGCTTAGCCATTTGGGTTTCTTGGGACGCAACTATGTTTTGCAACATCCCTTCAATACTCTGTTGGTTAGGACCATTAGGTGGGGGCCACGAGAAATCATTGGAGGTGAATTCTTTGGTTTGTCCCCAGTAAAAGTCGGGCTTGTTTTTCCATGCCTCCCGGGTTTCATTGAAATTCCTAGGTCCGGGCGTTGTAGGGAATCTTCCTCCCGTTCCATTATTACGCGAGGATGCGTATTCAACGGAAGCATGTTCGGGGGATAGGGTGCTAGTGCGCGTGTTATGAGGATCACAAAACGGCTCGCACGAAGAGGAAACTTTGTTTATATGGCGCGAGGACTTAGGATTCTCGTAGGAACTCATGAGGAATTTGACTTGATCTTCAAGTTCGATCATCCTACGGTCGGGAGGAGGCAAGGAGATTGCCTTGACGGTTTTGGGAAGTTCACGGGGGTCATCCCAACTTTCGTTGTCATAGAGGGCAAGGTCCTCTATTATTTCCCATGATTCTTCCGCGGTGAGATCACTAAGTTTTCCACCGGCCGCTTGGTCAATGGATCGCTTAGTGGGAAAGTTGACATGATCATAAAAGATTTGGACTTGGAGCCAAAGATCAATGCCGTGATGAGGGACTTTATGAAGTAAGTCCTTGAATCGGGTCCATGCTTCGTAGAGAGATTCACCTTGACGTTGTTGGAACATCAAGATGTCATTCCTAAGCTTAGTGGTTCTCCCCGGTGGGAAAAATTGAGCAAGGAAGCGAGAAGTAAGATCATCCCAACTTGAGATGGATCCGGCGGGAAGTCGCTCAAGCCAATTACTAGCTTGGTCCCGTAGAGAGAATTGGAAGAGACGCAAGCGCGTGGTCTCCCGAGTAGTAGCATCAAGGTCGATGGAATCGACAATTTTGAGGAAATCCCTCAGATGCTGATTTGGATCTTCGGAACGAAGTCCATGGAATGCACATCCGTTTTGCACCAACCGGATGGTGTCGGATCGCAGGGCCGTAGTTTGGGCTTGGTCGGGAAGCTCAATGGTGTTCCTATAACCTAGGTGGTTTGGTCTCGAGTACTCACCAAGAGTACGGGCTCTTGGCGGGTCATTTGGTGGTGGGTTGATGAGTGGTGGTTGGTTGTCACCTTCCATGGTGAAAAGTGATGGGTGTTACGAACAAAGGTCACGAAGAAGGGGGATAGACTAAGAGAAAGCTAAAAAATGAGAAAAATTTACTTGATAGGAATCAAGCAAAGAAACCTAAACGAGGTGGACTACTAACTAGCTATTCTATTCCCCGGCAGCGGCGCCAAAAACTTAATAACGCTACACGCGTCGTTCGGGGTCAAGGAAACTTCCTTTTCTTCGAGCAAGTTTTATAACACCCTAGGCAGTGAACCTAATCGTTGTAGTGTAGTAATCAGGGTAAGCCACGGGTATTGATATCGTTCTCTAGGGGAATAGGAATGCTAGTGAGAAGTTACTACGCTAAGGTTGAGGTTGAGGAAGATTATTTTTGTATTTTTATATTTTTGTAGAAATGGAAAAGGTACGAATCTCGGGTATTGGATTTGGGGGCTGGTATTGCTACCGATTAATCTACTATTATCTAATTATCTAAGCTAAGGTTGTGATAGTCTATGTCTAATTGATGTGTACTCGTATGATAGTTTAAAGATGTGTTTACTTAGGTTTTACTACTCCTTAATTATCTCCTATTGATGGTTGATTTGTCACGTCCTTATTCCTAGTTGCGTTGTGATTCTAAGGCTATAGGGCGTGCTTGTTTCCCTAACTCTTTGAATTTACCAAAGGGTCTTGTTTACAAATCCTCTAGTGATTTATAGACGCCTACTCTACGGTTGTCCTTGAATACTTTATCCTACAATTACCTAGATAATTATATTCTAAAGTTCACAAAGAAAAGTCAAGCATTAAGTACACAACGAATAATCTAGCGCACTCTAGATCATTAGTCAACTAAGATAAGTATCAACCAATCAATATTCAATAATTAAGTTTCATATTCCCTAAGCAAACACACAAATAAATTAGCCGGACATGGAGAACATGCAAGCATACACACAAATAATCAAAGACATAATTAAATTAATGAAGTAAATACTTATCTTGATGTATAATAGGGTTTAGAACCCTAAAATACTGCACAAGAAAGCCTTGGTTCGGTTTTAGGTTTTTACTCCAAAAGACTACACCCAAAAACTGAAAAATTCGGATTCTATATATAAGATTACATCTGCGACGGCGTCACCTTATGTTTCGTGACGCCGTCGTGTCGCCGTCATTAGGGTTTCGTCTTGGCCACGTAAACCTTGCGACGGCGTCACCTTATGACTGTGACGCCGTCCCCTTCAGCTCTGACGCCGTCTTGGCTGCATCTAGGCCGTCTGAGTAACGACGGCCTACTCCTTTAGAACCTGACGTCGTCCCTTGAAAACATGCAATTTCGCTTCTGACCCGTCGCAAAATTCCTTCCCGACGGCGTCGCAGATATGCAGTGACGCCGTTGCCTTATGTTTCAGCAGCTTTGAGTGTCTCGATTCTGACTTTGGCCATTTTCTTCGTATATTCGCGCCTTTTCGTCCAAATAAGCATCATTCCAGCATTTTGCCTTCAAGAGACCTAAAAAGTGAAAAGGAACGATATTAAGCAATAACGGATACAGAAGTGATCGAATAAGGGCTTAAATGACCCCTTAAAAAGGTACCTTTTAAAACCTTATCAGCTGTATAGGCATACTTAGTCAAAACTAGATATGAAGTGTTTGATGTATTCTGCTCTTTTATTCACTTAATTTCTAATCAAATTGGTATTGAAATTAAAACTGTTAGATCTGATAATGGTACTGAATTTGTAAATAAAAAAATGAGTGAAATGTTTTCTGGTCTAGGAATAATACATCAAACATCTTGTGCTCATACACCTCAGAAAAATGGGATTGCTGAAAGGAAACATAGACACCTACTCAATGTAGCTAGGAGTCTTATGTTTCAAGGGGGGATTCCTTTAAGATTTTGGTCTGATTGTGTTCTAACTGCTGTATATCTTATAAACAGGCTGCCATCTTCTGTTCTAAGTGGTAAATGTCCCTATGAGTTGTTATATAAAACTAAACCAAATCTTTCCCATTTGAGGTCTTTTGGCTGTCTATGTTTTGCTACTATTTTAAACAATCATGATAAGTTGTCTTATAGGTATGAAAAATGTGTTCTTATTGGTTTTTCTTCTACTAAGAAAGCATATAAGCTTTTGAGTTTGGATACAAGAAATGCGTTTTTTGCAAGAGATGTAAAGTTTTATGAAAATGTTTTTCCACTAAAAATGAAAACCTGTGAGTCAACTGATGCAGATAATGTAAATGCGGTTAAACACTTGAGATTTTTGATAGTCCAAGGTCTCAAAGTCCCAATGATGAAGGGGAAGATTCACCAGTTGAGGATGGTAATATGCCATCTTCACATGATGGTAGAGATAATGAGTCAGATACTACTTATTTGCATCATGAAGATGGGCAATCTGCAACCCACTTTGGTGACCAACACTGGTCTGAGGGCAGTCCCAATTTTGAAAATACTGGTTTAGTTTCAACTCAATCTGATAATATAAATGAAGATGTGCAGACACCTGTATTAAGAAGGTCTGGTAGAGAGTCTAAAACTCCTATTAGGTTTAATGATTATGTTATGCATTCTAAAGTCAGATATGGCATTGAAAAATATGTGAGTTATGCTAGTCTGAGTAGGACTAATATGTGTTTTGCTTCTACATTAAATAAATCTGTTGAGCCTAAGAATTATGAAGAAGCTGTTAAAAATCCTAATTGGTTTGAGGCTATGAACAATGAAATTGAAGCATTAAACAGCAACAATACCTGGACTGAATGTGAGTTGCATGTTGGTAGACATGCTATAGGATATAAATGGATATGGAAAATCAAATATAAATCAACAGGTGAGATTGATAGATATAAAGCCAGATTAGTTGCTAAGGGTTTCAATCAAAGAGAAGGTTTTGATTATGATGAAACTTTTAGTCCTGTTGTGAAGATGGTTACTGTTAGATGTTTAATAAGCATTGTTGATAGTAAAAACTGGCCTTTGTATCAATTAGATGTCAATAATGCTTTTTTTATATGGTGATCTTGATGAAGATGTTTATATGCTTTTACCAAAAGGTTTTAATGGTGGTGATCATTCCAAAGTGTGTAAGCTTAACAAGTCTTTATATGGACTTAAGCAAGCACCTAGACAATGGAATGCTAAACTCACTACTGCTCTTATTGAACATGGTTTTGAACAAAGTAAACTAGATTATTCTTTGTTTGTTAAACAAAAGGGTTCTGTATTTGTGGCTTTGCTTGTATATGTTGATGATATTGTTATCACTAGTAATGATGAAGTAGAAATCAATACTTTAAAAGGTTTTTGAGTTCTAAGTTTATGATTAAAGATTTGGGAGAGTTGAAATATTTTCTTGGTATTGAAGTGTTGAAAAATGATAATGGTATATGTATGACACAAAGAAAGTATTGTTTGGAGTTGTTACATGAGTATGGTTTGCTGGCTGCTAAACCTGTTGATACACCTTTGCCTGAAAATACTATATTGAGTTGTATTGAAACTGAAAATGATAAAGTGTTGAACAATGTTAATAACTATCAAAAATTGGTTGGTAAGTTAATTTACTTAACTAATACCAGACCAGATATTAGCTACTCTGTTCATTGTTTAAGTCAACATATGCATAAGCCTTTACAATCTCATCTTAAGGCTGCTTTGAGAGTTTTGAAATATTTGAAAGGATCTCCAAGTTCTGGTTTGCAGTTTGATAAAGAATCTAATATTAAGCTTAAAGCTTATGCAGACTCTGACTGGGCTAAGTGTCCTCTAACTAGGAAATCTGTTACTGGATTTTGTGTTTTCTTGGGTAACTCTCTTATTTCTTGGAAAAGTAAGAAACATGCTACCATATCTAGAAGTTCGGCTGAGGGTGAATATAGAAGCATGTCTTCTACTACTTGTGAAGTGATTTGGTTGGGTAATATGTTGCATAGTCTTGGTCTTAAAGAGTTGTTACATGTGGATATTTTTTGTGATAATAGTGCTGCAATTCAGATTGCAGCCAATCCTGTTTTTCATGAGAAAACCAAACACTTTGAGTTAGATGTGCATTTGGTTAGAGAAAAGGTTTCTGTTGGAGTTATCAAAATAGTTAAAATCCATACAGATATGCAAGTGGCAGACATATTTACTAAGTGTCTTGGTCAAAGACAACATAGTTTGTTTTGCAAATTTCTTGGTATGTTTGATTTGTTTGCAGGTATTAATAATGGTGAAAAGAGTAGCAGTCAAGCTAATGAAGGATGCAGTTTACAAAGAGAAGACTTGTCAACTTGAGGAGGGGTGTTAAATAATATGAAGGTCTGTTCTTGCCAAGTTTGAAAGTCTTATTGAAGGTTTCTATCTAAATTCAAGAAGAGAGAAGTACAAGGTCTGAAGTGAAACTTGATAGAGTATATAAACTCTTATCATGCTTAGGGTTTTATTATCTCTCTATCAATCAGTTTTAATCTCTCTCAAATATTCACACGGTTATCTTTTTTATTCTTTGATATCAATCTGATATCAGTTAGGTTTTGTATCAAGATCAACCTCTTTATTTGATCTTGTAGTCTGAGTGTTGAGTGATATTGTTGTGAGTTGATTGGTGTCTTCCTAGAAGAGATCCGTCTTTTTTTTTGTGTATTCGTACTGGTAAGCACCCAGTTGGGGACTTATCTTCTTACATTGTTATAATAAAAGATACACCAAAGGGTGGTTGGCTGGGTGTAATTGTTGATTGTTGTGTGCTCTTGATCATTTTTACAAAACGCATGTTTCACGAAACTTGATAAGTAGGTTTACCGATAATTTGGGGCCGCCTACAATAAACTCAAGCTTGTTATACAATAATTTGGATTGTACGTCATGAAGTAAAGTCCATCGTTATTGTTCGGTTGTGCCTTGCACAATCACACTAATGATGTACGAAAATACGTCTTATGTTGTTCTTATATAAGTTCTAATACAAAAGAGAGGAGTACGTGGATATATTGTGCTTATTTTGTGATCAATAAAACGACAGTAGTAAAATCGATGCATTAGTATATCAAACATAGAGGAAATTTCAATGCAAAACAATAAATATCTACATAACAAAACACTCCATCTCAACCATCCATCTATTTTTTATCTGACAGAGAAGATTAAACCTTATTAAAAAACGGAGGGGCACTTTTATAAATATACAACCCCACCTAACACACACACACTCACACACTCACACTTTTCTGCAACACACACACTCTCTCTCTCTCTCTCTCTCAATTCCCAAATCTCTAACAAACACTCAAACCCTCACAAATCTCAATAGTTTTTCTTTCTTAATTTTTCAGGCGAATTGGATATCACCATTTTACAAAGCGAGCTCGAACATCAACAACAACATCTGGAGCATCCATGGAAATGCAGTTTGAGTGGTTTTGCTGATTGTGTATACTTAGAACGAGATCAGTGATATTCAAGTGTTCTACTTTTAGGAGGAAATACATGTCGGTATAGTTCTTGATGCACACCATTGAGGGTACAAGTTTTTGATGCAGTAACAAATCATGAATGAACCCAGAATTTGCACCTAACTTACAAGTTTTTGGTGCACAATTCCAACTTCGAATAAAGGCTCACGCTTTAGAAGTTTTTATGCACATGTTATAATGGTTAATATACAAAACATGTTTTTGGATGTTGGAGGGCTATAATATGCAGTCAACCGCGCCATTGATTTTGTGTTTGGAGACAGTGCAGCAGTGTTACAAAACTGCATCTTAGTTGTTCGGAAACCAATGGACCACCAAAATTGCATTGTCACAGCATGGTAAACTGGGAAAGAGTTGAGAAGATAGATGTGCAGTCTAGTTGGGGAAGGAAGAAAAGTTGGAAAAAAGATAATATATTAAAAGATATATGTGTGTGTGTTATAGTGCCAACACAACTTTTGGTAAGATAGCATGGTAAACCCACATTTCAATTTTTTTTCTACTTTGTTTTATTTACTTTTAGCTTTCAATGCTTTTACTTTTCTTTTGTTCTTTGAGGTAATCTACAAGAAAAATAACAAAGGTGTATACCTAGTTTCTTTAGAGAGTTTATGTACTATCTGTTGGTTTGACAACATGTTAGTATTTTATTGGTGATTTAAAGTCAATTTTAATAACTTTAAAAGTCTTAAACCCAATTGTAACCTTATATATTTTGAAGATCTGCCTGGATGATCCAACCGTTGAATCGGTAGGGTAACTTATATAGAACTTGTACATTATATTGTTGTGAAGATTAGTTTATGATATTAATGCATAAAATCACATGTGATCCATCAAAGAATCACATGTGATTTACCGCGAATCATATGTGATTTACCACGAATCACATGTAAATTTTTTTTTGAAAGTGAATCACATTTGATTTACTCATTTTTAGATTAAAACTGAATCACACGTAATTTACATTTTTTCATAACAGAGCAAAAAAATAAATAACATAATCACACGTGATTTCAGGAATTTGTTTTATAAAATGAATGAATAAGTTGATTTGAAATTAAAAATCACATGTGATTTATTACTCTAAAGATCGAATGTGACATGTAAAATCACATGTGATTTTTTTTGTTAAAATGTGTTTCTGACTTGACATTGCGAGCGGCTAAAATCACATGTGATTTTTAAACAGAGTCACGTGTGATTTATACACGAATCACAACAAAAATAAAATCACATGTGATTTTTTTACGAATCACGTGTGATTTTTCTGGACTGAAATTTTGAAAAAAAAATTCGTCGAAAGTATATAAAAGTGCATATAGAAAATTCTCGTCGCAATGGTGTATTTTTTGTAGTTTGAAGATTTACCGTTTGCAAGATATGTGGTTTTTTTTTTTAAAAGGTGGAAAATGAGTTTTTTTATTAAATAAGCTAGAATGACAATTTTGTCATTCCTTTGTTATTTTTGAGTTTGATCTCTACCATTGGATGAAATCAAAATAAATGGCTAAGATGTGCTTATTTGTTCTTTTAATTTTCTTTGTTTGTCATTGATCTCACCTCATCAAACATATACTATTGTTGTTATTTGAGATTTACGTTACTGATGTTCAATTGGTTTTTAGAAAGATTGACCCAATTCATAAACATATTGGGTAAACATGGGCAACTGAAACAGGCTGCTATTTTGGGCCTTAAGTCTACGTGTCCATCTTTTCTATCGGTCCCGTCCTTATATATGCTAAATACAAATAATATTCACTAGATTAGGTGGTGTTTGATAACAACTTAATGTGTCTTAATTGAAAAATAGGTAAGTTAATTAAGTCACAAAATGAATGTTTGTTTAGTGCTTAAAACTAACATGTGACATTCTAGAAAAAGCCATGGAGATGAGGGTCTACAAATTAAGTCATCCATTTTATCCTAATTTTACGTATTTACCTTCCAACTTCTTAACTTTATTTCAAATAAAAGGGTATAACAGTAATTTTTTTAATTCAGACACTTTATTCAGCACACAAAACAAACAACTATTTATTCATCTACAAACAGACAGCATATTTCTAGACAGACACTTTAATTTAACAGGACTTAATAAAAAAAATAAACAAACAGGCCCTTAGTCACGTTCTTCTTCAAAAAGAGGTAGACGAAAGTCAATGAGGAATAACCGTAAAATTATAACATTAAATGTCATCGTTTATAGTAGGGGTGTGCATGGTTCGGTTTGGGTCGGTTTTTGGCTAAAACCGAAACCGAACCACAATGTTCGGTTTTTGTAGAACCTAAAACCGAAACCGTGCGGTTTTTGGCGGTTCGGTTTTTTCGGTTTGTTATCGGTTTCGGTTCGGTTTTTTGGTTTTTTCGGTTTCTAACCGTTAATATTTGGGTATGGCAAAATTATACCAACAAACTTGTTTTCGTACAAAATTAGTTATTTTTTTTATTTTTATTTTTTTTCAATCTAAGCATAATAATGTTTATTGCATAATTCCACAATTACAAACATATAAATGAGACATACACATACAAGTAAACATACACGTAGAATGATCATTATCGTATACTTATTGATATATTCACACAAAACATGCGACACGACAAACACACATATAAATGTAAACGTTAAGATAAATATATTATAAATTCACTCACAAAATGAATATGAATTTATAAATTTAATTTATTTATTTATTTAATTATATTATATTAATTAGATATTATTATATACTAAAACCGGTTCGGTTCGGTTCGGTTTTTGCGGTTTGGTTCTTGGGTGAAAACCGAAACCGAACCGCATTTTTCGGTTTCTGAAAAAGTAAAAACCGAACCATCGATTTTTAGTTTCGGTCGGTTTTTTCGGTTTTTGGTTCGGTTTCGGTTTTTTCGGTTTGTTTTGCTCACCCCTAGTTTATAGTTATCATTTTTCAGTTCGAAAAGTATTATTGATTAATTTTGATCTCTTTTGAAAATGATAAATATTTGTTAAACGTCTTTTTTGTGATGTTTTAGTTTTGAAAGTATTAAAGCATAAACGGAAAACTAAAACACTATTAGACGAGACAATGAAACCTAAATGATAAATTACCAAATATAAGAAAGTGACAAGATCCCAAATAGAAATAAGAAAACTTTGTCGGTTCTCTCTAATACATTATTATCATTGATTCATTGTACTAGGCAAAAACAATTAACTATGCTATCATAGGAGATATATATAGTACTACAATTCTATAAATACACCTATTATTAGGTGATAACGTTGTGCATTTGAACAAAATCACCTATTAGCATTAACCAACTTAAAATTTATGAATAGAAGTTTACACAATTTCTCTAGTTCACATATTCTTGACAATACTAGATACGAGAGAAAAAAAATAAAAAAATAAAAATTAATAATCTGCTAAGAAAATATGACAAGTCAGTCAAAAGGTAGGTTAAATATTATTAACTAGTAAAATTTTAAACGTGCAAAATTAGTAGGATAATATAAAACTTGTGATAAGAATAAGAAAATTATTGAGATGATTCCAAAACCTCCTAGATTTTCTGGTTATGATGCTAGATTTGATAGAAGCTTTAACCACCTTAATTTATTTTGGTTTTGTATCTCTACTGTCTATTAAAAAAAGTGTATAATTATATTTAAAACTTTCAATGAGAAAAGTATAATTACTAATACACTCTCAAACTCAATTAGAATTATTCATTTATATGTTTCGCACAATCTCATTTATCTCATTTAATGGTGTTCTATTTAGCTGTGTTTATTGATATGACATATTCTGAAGTCAACTTTTAAAAGTAACAGATTGTGCACAATCTCGTTTAATAGTATTATACTCACCTGGTTTTGCTAACACAATAACAATTGGGGTTGATTATACTTTAGCCCCTGATTTAATGATTTTTAGTTAAAATAAAATCTCACTTATTTCATGTCTTATACGACTATGCGAGCCGCCATTTGATCACAAAGAAAGGCAAGCAATAGAGTATATGAATGAAAAACATGTGCTTTCGAGCGTGTTTTTCCTAAGATTTCATGTTCTGATCACATTATAAGCGCAAAATTTAAGTTGGCATCTTGTTGTTTTCTCGGTTGTCACTTCAGCGTTATCCGATAATATCTAATTTGGTAAAGTTACATGATATGTTCGATTAAGGAACGAGGATTGGCGGAATAATGACCAAGATGGATCATTTCATGCATAGTTTAGGATCAAATTCTGTTGGTGGTATATTCGTCCCAAAGCAGGGTGAAGATAATCAATTCAGCAGAAATGTGCAACTCTTCAGCAGAAACGAACAAACTGTTAGTAGTAACAGATACCACTTGGTGGTTACCGGATATCACTTGGAATCGTGTGATCACTTTCTAAAGTAAACTATTCGACCCTAATGCCTGGGTATCACGAATATCTACTTGGGATAAGACCAAATGCAGTTAGAGAATTAGGCACAATTCTATAACCCTTTCGCTAATAAGTGTTTACGTTTTCTGTGTGTTTCTCATGCATGTTCAGATCTCCTATATATAGGAGGTTACTCTTGAACTATTCCAATGGAATTATGAGTATTAATCGGCCCATTAATAGCCTCATAAATATCCCCATTATAGCCGTTAGTGGTTACATGACCAATTAAATGTGGTCATAAAGAAGTTGTAACTGCCATTTAGCAGTACTTTCCATAAGCAGTACTTTCCACTAGCAGTACTTTCACTTGCAGTGGAAGTACAACCTATCAGTGGAAACACTGCTTATCAGTACTTTCATAGCACTATCAGTGGATACACCACTTCAGTGGAAACACTGCCTATCAGTGGAAACACTGCTTATCAGTGGAAACCACAAGCAGTACTTTCCACAAGCAGTACTTTCACCAAGCAGTACTTTCACCAGTACTACCAATACAAACCACTATAAGAGTCAGGGTGTTCATGGACCTTATGGGTGTACACTCCGTACCTCCTAACCCATTACAAGGAGTGAACTAATCCCACAAGTGCACTAAATTTTTCAACAATCCTCCCCAAATTTAGTTCACTTCCTTTGCATGAAAAATAAACATCAATCAAAACATGTGCATAAATGAAAATGTCCTGAGGATTGAATTTCCATCTTAGTAAATTACACGTTCAAATATTCGAGAATCAGGGTGTTCTAAGAATTGAACCCTTCAACCCATTTGAATACCTGAAGATAAAATACACACAAGTTTTCAAACACTTAAAAGCTCCTGACACTATACAAGCCATGTGTCCATATCCAAATTCATAAATGTTGTAAAAGCTAAAAGTCCAAAGCTTCCTGAAGCGGCAAAACTTCAACATTTACATAGGTGGTTCCTCTTTAGTCATGCTCCTGCCAAGCACTTTTTCAAAGAAAATTAACCATTAAGAAGTAAAGACTTCATCCTCCTTTCAGCAGGTTCTGAGCACAACCTTGGGATGTAAGTAAAACATGTGCTCCAGTCCACTGAATGTTCAGCTTTCCACATTGAGCTCAGCTCCTAAGTTTCCTCAGGAGGGAGTTGGGTGTCCTAGCATTCAGTGACTAAGTTGGACTTAAACCCATCCCTTTAGCAGACTTTATAACCAAGTCTCTAGCCAGACCCTTCGTCAAGTGATCAGCTAAGTTTTGTTGAGATCTCACAAACTCTATAGATACCACCCCATTCATGATAAGCTCACGAATCATGCTATGCCTGACACCTAAGTGTCTAGACTTACCATTGTACATCTGGCTATAAGCCTTAGCCAATGTAGTTGCACTATCACACCGGATAGAAATAGGTGCTATAGGTTTAGGCCACAATGGAATCTCAAGAAGCAAGTTTTTCAACCATTCAGCTTCTTTACCAGCAGCTGCTAAAGCCACAAATTCAGATTCCATTGTTGAACTGGTGATGCAAGTTTGCTTCTTGGATGCCCAAGAAATTGCACCTCCACCAAGTAGGAATACCCAGCCACTGGTAGACGAATTGTCTTCAGTGTTACTGATCCAACTTGCATCAGTGTATCCTTCCAACACTGATGGGTAACCAGTATATGAGAGACTATAATCCATAGTTCTCTTCAAATACTTCAGTACCCTTTGAACTCCTTGCCAGTGATGAGCACTAGGATTACTAGTATACCTGCTCAATTTTCCCACTGCAAAACCAATGTCAGGTCTTGTACAAGTCATGGCATACATCAGGCAGCCAATTACCCTAGAATACTCAAGTTGAGATACAGCCTTGCCATGATTAGGCATCAGCTTCTCACAAGTATCCATAGGTGTACTCACTGGAGTACAATCAAAGTAATTGAATTTCCTCAGTACCTTCTCAATATAATGAGACTGAGAGATAGAAATTCTATTACTTTCATGTTTAATCCTTATACCAAGGATAACATCAGCCTCCCCCATGTCTTTCATGGAGAACCTTGATGACAAAAATTCCTTTGTCAGGTCAACCTGATTTTGGTCAGTGCCAAAGATCAACATGTCATCAACATATAGACAAATGATGACTCCTTTACCAGATTCATCAAATTTGCTATATACACATTTGTCAGCTTGGTTAAGAACATAACCACTAGACAAAACCACTTCATCAAACTTTTGATGCCATTGCTTAGGTGCCTGCTTAAGTCCATAAAGAGACTTAATCAGTTTACACACCTTGTTTTCATTGCCAGGCATGATGAAGCCTTGAGGTTGGTTCATATAAACCTCCTCTTCCAATTCACCATTCAAGAAAGCTGTTTTCACATCCATCTGATGAATAACCAGATTGTGAATAGATGCCATAGCAATCAACAGTCTTATGGTACTGATACGAGCCACAGGGGCATAAGTATCAAAATAGTCTATTCCTGACTTTTGTTTAAAGCCCTGAATGACTAGTCTAGCCTTGAACTTTTCAATAGTTCCATCTACCTTCATTTTTCTTTTGAAAATCCATTTGCAACCCAAAGGTTTGCAACCAGGAGGTAGATCAACCAACACCCAAGTGTTGTTGCCCATGATAGAATCCATCTCATCATTGATTGCTTCTTTCCAGAAAGCAATATCCTGGGACTTCATTGCTTCTTCAAATGTTTTGGGGTCATCCTCAACAATGAAGCAATAGGAGTATTGGTCTGAGACCTCATCCCTGGTACCTTCAACTAAGTATAGTTGAAACTCAGGTCCAAATGACTTTGGAGTCCTGACCCTTTTGCTTTTCCTGAGCACAGGTTCAGGTTGCTGAACCACAACCTCATCAGGGACCACTGATGGTTCATCATCAGGGACCTCTGATACACCAGTGTCATGAGTTCCATTAGGAATCCTCTGACTTGGTCTAGGGACTGATGAGAATCTATTCTCATCAAAATCTGCATCCCTTGATTCAATTATTTTGTTAACTGAAACATGTTCATTAGGTTCAATAACATAGAACCTAAAAGCCTTGGAATGCTCAGCATATCTAACAAAGATGCAGTCAATGCCTCTTTCACCCAAAGTCTTTGGCTTTGGATCAGGGAGTCTTACAACAGCCCTACAACCCAAACCTTGAGATAATTCAGGTTGGGTTTCTTTTTAGTCCAGAGTTCATAAGGGGTAACCTTGTTCCTTTTATTGGGAACTCTATTTAGCAAATAGCAAGCTGTTAACATAGCTTCACCCCAGAACCCTTGACTCAGTCCTGAATAGGACAACATGGAATTAACCATCTCCTTCAGCACCTTGTTTTTCCTTTCAGAAATACCATTTTGCTGAGGAGTATAAGGGGCAGTTGTTTCATGGATTATTCCAACAGACTGAAAGTACTGAGTATCCATGTACTCACCTCCCCTATCAGTCCTTAATCTTTTGATCAAAGACCCAAGTTGTAATTCAACTTCAGTTTTAAACACTTTGAATTTATCTAATGCTTCATCCTTGGTATGTAATAGAAAGACATAACAAAATCTAGAAGCATCATCAATAAATGTCACAAAGTACTTCTTATTCCCCAAAGAAGGAGTGGCATGCAAATCACACAGGTCACTGTGAATAAGCTCCAAGATCTTAGTCTCACGACTAACACCCTGAAAGGGTTTCTTGGTTATCTTGGTCAACATGCAAGTTTTACACTTTTCAGTGTCCATGTCAAAAGCAGGGATTAAACCATCCCTAGACATATCTTGCATCCTTTTATAGTGAACATGACCAAGTCTAGCATGCCAAAGGTTAGAATCACTCTGATCATATGTGGTCACAAAAGCTGAAATAACACTGTCAGTGGTAATATTAAGCCTAAACATTTGATTACATAAATAACCAAAACCAATAAAAACACCACATTTAGAAAGAACAAATTTATCAGATTCAATAACTTGTTTATATCCATGATTATTCAAAACACTACTTGAAACCAAGTTTTTCCTGATATCAGGAACATGAATAACATTAAACAAAGTTACAATCTTTCCAGAACTAAACTTAAGATCTACACAACCACGACCATGCACCAAGGCTGTTGACTCATTTCCCATGTGAAGAATAGAACCATCATTCAGTGACTCATAAGTCTTGAACCAGCTTCTATCTTTACACACATGAACTGTTGCACCAGAGTCAACCCACCACGCAACATCATCATCCTGCACATAAAAAGATTCAGATACATATGTAACATAATAAATCTGAAAAGACTTATTAAACATATTCTGACCTTTCAGTGAGTTGGCTGAACCACCACTCCCTGAACCATTAGTGCCTGATCCATTGGCTTTACCACCAACTTTAACACCCTTGCAGTCCCTTTTAATGTGACCAGTCTTGCCACATTTCCAACAAGTAGGTGTTGCCTTCTTGTTAGGATCTGCCCTTGTGTTATCATGAAATTTGCGTTTGCCTTTGTTGTCATTGTACCTGGTGGAGTTGTTATGCTCCACCATATTGACAACAGATGGTCCAGTAGCATTGCTACTCTTTGGCTTGTCATTATCCTGAACCTTGAAAGATTCCTCAATGTGCAGATGACTGCCCAACTCAACAAGAGTTAACTCCTCCTTCATATGTTTCAAGGTATGCTTGAAATCTTTTCATGAAGGAGGGAGTTTGTCAATGACACAAGAGACTTTGATAGCCTCATCCATGTTTATTTGGTGTTGTGTAAACCTTCCAAGTATTCCAAGAAGTTCATTGTATTGTTCCATAACTGGTCTTGAATCAGTCATTTTGTAATTTGTGAAATTACTAACAAGGAACTTCTTACTTGATGCATCCTCAGCCATATATTTGGCATCCAAGGAATCCCACAGTTCTTTGGAAGATTCAAAGTTCTGATAAATATCAAACAGAGAATCAGACATACCATTCAGAATAAGACCTCTGCATATGTAGTCATCATTCTCCCACTTGCTCCTCCTCCTGATCTGCTCCACAGTAGCATCATCCCCATCATCAGGAATAGGTGTAGTAAGCACATACACCACACTCATGCTTGACAGCAAGAAGTGCATCTTCTTCTGCCACCTCCTAAAGTCCACCCCTTCAAACTTGTCCAGCTTAGCAAAGTTTGAAGCCATGTGTTTCATTGCAGCAGTTGCCATTGATTATCACAAAATAGTTTACTTTGATTGTTGGTGGTATATTCGTCCCAAAGCAGGGTGAAGATAATCAATTCAGCAGAAATGTGCAACTCTTCAGCAGAAACGAACAAACTGTTAGTAATAACAGATACCACTTGGTGGTTACCGGATATCACTTGGAATCGTGTGATCACTTTCCAAAGTAAACTATTCGACCCTAATGCCTGGGTATCACGAATATCTACTTGGGATAAGACCAAATGCAGTTAGAGAATTAGGCACAATTCTATAACCCTTTCGCTAATAAGTGTTTACGTTTTCTGTGTGTTTCTCATGCATGTTCAGATCTCCTATATATAGGAGGTTACTCTTGAACTATTCCAATGGAATTATGAGTATTAATCGGCCCATTAATAGCCTCATAAATATCCCCATTATAGCCGTTAGTGGTTATATGACCAATTAAATGTGGTCATAAAGAAGTTGTAACTGCCATTTAGCAGTACTTTTCATAAGCAGTACTTTCCACTAGCAGTACTTTCACTTGCAGTGGAAGTACAACCTATCAGTGGAAACACTGCTTATCAGTACTTTCATAGCACTATCAGTGGATACACCACTTCAGTGGAAACACTGCCTATCAGTGGAAACACTGCTTATCAGTGAAAACCACAAGCAGTACTTTCCACAAGCAGTACTTTCACCAAGCAGTACTTTCACCAGTACTACCAATACAAACCACTATAAGAGTCAGGGTGTTCATGGACCTTATGGGTGTACACTCCGTACCTCCTAACCCATTACAAGGTGTGAACTAATCCCACAAGTGCACTAAATTTTCCAACAAATTCGACCACAAAAATTGATTTAAATTAAATCGTTTTTGAAGTTTTTGGGTGAATTTGTTGTTTGTCGAGTTTTAGAAAGTATTTAGCTTGGAAGTCCAAACAAATATATTTTGATGTTTAAAATAGACGTTTTATTTTACAAAAATAAAAATATCACGCCAGAGGCGTTAAATCCGTTGTCAATATTTGAAGTCATTACGTAACATTTTGTCTCACAAGACTTATTCTGCCGTTAAATAGTGCTTTTGAGTCGTCTTTCCAATTATAGCAATTTGAATGTATAGTTTAAGTCATGTTTGATTTAGAATGATAAAATCAAGATTGGAAACACAGCCCATGGTTCTTGACTTATTATTTTGTGTCTTAGACTTTGAGGATGCACCTAACATGGAACCCACATTTCAGAAGGATAAGTTCATGAGAAAATAGAGTAATATATACATTAAAAAACTGCAAGGGCACAAGATATACAGTATATTGAAAAAGCATAACTAAAAGAGAGTAAAAACATACCAACATGTATTGTCTAGTCTTAATAAAAGTTAATGAAAGAGAGAAATTATTATTAGCATATTACTGTAGTAAGTAACTCTAGATTATAAAATGGATATAAAACATTAGGGGATTGTTTTCTCAAGAATACTAGCTAACAAAACGTGAAAACAAATGAACATTTCTAACATCTTATATTTAAAAAAAAAAAAAAAAAAAAAACTATATCAAATTTGTTCAGCATGTGAGTGTTGCTCGTTTGGTTTGTTGCCAGGAATGACAATGGGTATCGGATTTGGAATGAGGTGGAATGATAATGGGTATGAAAAAGTGTATCATTACGATTGTTTATGTTTGGTTGATAAAATATGGTATGAAAAAGTGTATAGATATTTTAATTTTGTAGTGGAAAAAAGAGGGGTCCACGGGAATGGATTTCATAGACACCAAATTGGTGTGTAATGAATCTATAACTATGATATACACATTTCATTACCGGGCCCACAAAACAAAACAAAACAAACACCGACTATGACTTTGAAAGTCATACTCTCATTCCCATTAATGCAAACCAAACGGGCCCAAATGTGATTAAATCTGTCACATGAACTTTGATGTGCATGCAAAAATCAAATAAGTACATGTAAAATCTGTCACATGAACTTTAAAATTTAGCATGTCACATGAACAACCATTCTGTTTCTAGGTTTCTTTGAATTTAGCTAGACTTTCCAATTCTATCTTTTTCTAGAGTTATTAAAATATTTCAAAGTAATTATAGCATTTTCATTGCCTAAACATAAAACCATGTGATAATATTATTTATTTAGACGTGGATATTAAATAAATATTGAAAGGTTATAGAGGTAGGAATGGGGGTAAAGTTGTAATTCATGGATCACCATGTGCTATAGGAACACAACACAAAAAGAAAAGTGAAAGCAAAAGGGAATCAAAGACTTATGGTCCCTATTTTGATGGCACGTTTTTGCATTTATACATGTTTTCCTTTAATGGCCCCTAATCAAACTTAAAGATTTCTGCATCTATGCTTTGTCCTCGATTATTCAACGACAAAAGCTCATATTATTTACAATAAATAAATGTGTGAGTAATCTGAAAACGCGTATCTATTGTACCAAGATAACACATTGACGAGTCATATAAACACGGGTCTAATAGACCCTACATGTCACTTAACTTCAATCACGCAAGTTTGATGAAGAAATTTATACAAAATATATAAGATATTTAATTATAATATCTATGTTGGTGTTGTCGATATCCATCTTAATTCATGTCGTTTGTGACAAATGAGAACATGTGAGTCTGTGATAAGTGTAATAATCATTTGATCATTCATCAATGCATCAAGTTTTAAATGAGTAGTAGGAACGCAAGAATATAACTCTGTATGTACCTTTTTGATACTTCGATCTTAAGTAAAAAAAAAAAAAACATCGAAAATATTATAGTATTTTACTGTTTTTTTCTTCATTATACCAAACTTGATCTAAATAATGCATCATAATTAATTTTTGTTATTTTTTCATGAAGCACTTGAAGTACAAATAACAGCAAACTCACGTTATTATTGAAAAGTTCAAAAATCTCGTTAGATCTGATGTTTTAATAATTGTTTTTGGATCATCAATACTATATATAGAGGAAAAATCAAAAAGCGAAAAATTGAAACTAAAAAAAGAAATGTTAAAAACATATGTTTTGGAAACTATTAATACACATCAAAAACCGGATTGACCTGGGACGCGTCAAACCCGGCGGGTTGACCTGGTTTAATTTGACACGTTTTTTCGACCCAACCCGTCAGGTTGACTTGATTTTAATTGACATGTTTTTCGACCTCAATCTGTTGAACCACCCAGATCGAACCGGATTTCAAAACACTATATTTAATCCTCAAATCCTCAAACTTTTATTATTTTTCATTTATAACTCATAAAATTTTTTTATCACGAAAACTATCTGCCGCTATAAAATCTCGTTGCTATGCATGGGTACTCGTCTAGTACAAACCAAAAGCCCCTTCTCAAACAAAGTATTTCACACGTCTCAAATTATTTACTCGCCTTTCTTTTTCAGTTTGTTGACTTTGTTCAAATATAGCTTAAAAATAAACAAGGAAGTTTTGATCAAATTTAATATGCATATTGTGAAAAACTAGAAAATGGGTTGAATAGTTTTACCATTTTTAATTCGTTATAAAATTTAGTTTTGAAAAACTTCGATTCGAGTTTTCGTAAAATCAATTAATTGCAATATGATCACAATTATAACAATACTAAAGTAAACAACTAATAAATAATACGAGATATAAAAGTGAGAGATAGAAAGACCAAACCAAAACTCCGAGATTTATAGTGGTTCGGTAGAAAAGCTTCTCTTCGCCCTACTCCACTCTCCGAGTACCCAACTCGAGATTTCTAAGCACTATGTCAACAAATTCCCTTCAGGCGGAGAAAACCATACAACGTCGCTTATCATAATTTCCGACACTAAGCTAAATGTCGAGTACTAATCTAGCTAGTCTCAATCTCACTCACTATCCACTCGATCTTCTCACAAATCACACAACCTAAAAGATCTACCCGATCTTCACACGATCAACCCGATCTACACACGATCAACCCAATCTACACACTATTAACACAAGTTACACAAGATCTACACGATCACAATAATTCACACAATCTAACAAGATATGATGACTAACAACTTGATGTATAACAATATACAACAAGTACATAACAAGTGTTACGAGTGCACTAAACTAATACTATAACACTTTGTATCTTTTTGATACGGTGTGTTCTTCTCTTACACTTGTTTTGTATGATCAAAGAATCAAGAATCAAGACTAAAAATGATGTGTTCATTCTTAAACAAAAATAAACTAACTAAATGATCAAATAATCATGACTAAAAGTGGTGGATTTAACTCAGAAAGTTTGGTATGAAAATTGGTCAAATGGGAGTGAAATCCGATCCACTATTTATAGCCAAAGAAAAACTAGCCGTTACAGGTGACGGTACCGTTAAATGCCAGACGGTAACGGTACCGTCGGGTTTAGTGGTACCGTCCCAGACAAAAACGGTTCTCTTTATGTTTTTACTTGTGAAGGTACGTTTGGGGATGTTTAGAGCTTTTTTTTTTTTTTTTTTTTTTGGAGGGGGGGGGGGGATAGTTGTTATGATTTTTAAACTTTTTTTTCAAATAAAACATTTTTTTAATTAAAAAACAATTTGTAATATATTTTTGAAAAATATTTTGTCACATTAAATATGTGAAGTCTTTGAACAAAAAATTAATTCCTTTGATCATTTGACAGATTGTAAATTTGTTTGTTCTTACCTCAAGTGATTTACGTCAAAATGGAATATTACAACTAAAAACTTGTTTACGTTAATTTTGACGTAAGACGGTTTTACATTTTGTTATTATCAAAACACAGAGATGTTGAAAAATATAAATAACGTTTTTAGACATTATTTGTATTAACAATCCCCTGCTTTTTGATGATAACAAAATATAAACCCATTTTATTTAAAAATTGTTTTAACAAGTTTTTAAGTTGATTTTATCCCATTTCTCCCCATTTTGTCGAAGCAAAAAGAATGTCGAAACGAAGTCGACGACATTAAGGCTCCCCCTTGATGTATGCTCCCCCTCGTCTGGAAGGCACCAAGGAATCGAACAATGATTTCTCGCTACAGAAACGAGTTAGATGACAAATACTATATATCTAACTAGTAACAATTATCCAGCCATAAAAACTAAAAAATATGGCTTAAAACAAGTAGCCAAAAATAAACAACCAATCACAAAAATTAATAGCCAACCATAAAAAAACATAAGCTCATTCATTCATTAAACATAAAGATCATACTTATAGTATGATTACAACATGAAAATATAAGTTACAATAAGCACATAATAATATCTAGTCACTTGAGAGGCCCTAAGATTTGCTTATATACCAAAAGAGTTCCTAATCATTTATTCTTGAAAACTAAGCATACTAATGCTTAGATGGTTGAGATACGGGTTGGTGCGGGTGGAGTGATTGGCTCGAGATTGGGAGTCAAGAGTTGCTCAACATAGGAGAACATAAAATGGAGTTCATCTCGAAGAGAGAAAATGTGGTTACGGTTGTGAAGACAACATAGATAACTTGAACTATGTCGATCAACCGGATGAAGTTGGATAGGGTGGCCCATGACTGGAGATAAAGGAGGTGGTGTAAGTAAAGGTGATGAAGGTGTAGGCATGACATAATCCAAAGGAGTAATTGGTGAAAAGATTAGTGTGATATCCATGGGTTGATGAGGACTACATGGTAATAAATTTGGCCTAGTGCCAAAAGAGGGGGATGAGGATAAAGTAGCTCTAGTTGATGGAGAATTTGGCGATGTTGGTGAACTATGAGTGCTTTGGGAAGGTGGTGTAGTAGCCTCATCTTTGGTTAATTCAATGAAGGTGGTAGTCTTAGGAGTTGGTGGCTTGATGGTAATCCTAGGTTTCTTGGAGAATTGAATTATTGAGGCTTGTGTGAAAGACATCTTTGAGAGTGTTCTAAGGTTGAGGATGAAGTGATTATGCAAGTAAATAGTTGCATGGTCAATGCTTAAATAGCTAAAGGTGGTGAAATTTGAATTTGAGTGAGTTGTATTATCCTATGGTTAAAGATATGCAATGTTTCATGTGATTTGGGTTGTGAGAGTTTGCAAAGGATTGCATGTTTTAAGGGGAAAGAAATCAAAAAGGTAAAGCAAATAGTGAAATTTCGTCAGAACAGGTGATGCTACCGTTAAATACCCCACGATACCGTTAAATTTAACGGTACCATGTCCTATTTAACGTTACCGTGACTTGTAGGTCACGAATTTCCCAATCTTGCAGATTTTTAGCAGCCTAAAAAGGAGGTTTTTTAAAGGACTATTTTATGCAAATCTTAGTGCCTCAAATCACTAAAGAATAATCACAACATTATTCCTATGTTTAGCCAAAACTAGAAACTAACAAAAATATGTGATTAGCTAAATTTAGTCAACAAGCATGCATGCAATAAGACAAAATAAGCACTTATCCAATGATAATCAATAAATTATCATGAAAGGTGACACTGATAAAGATTTAAAACATACGTTTTTAAGGGGTCATTTAAGCCCTAAATCGACACATTTTATATCCGTTACTGTTTAAAATCGTTCCTTTTCACTTTTAGGTCTTTTGGAAGCAAAATGCTGGAATGAAGCATATTTTTGGACGAAAAGGAGCGAAAACATGAAGAAAATGGCAAAGTCAAAGATCAAAGGCCATCCAACACACCTGACGGCGTCCCAAACAAAGGACAACGACGTCCCTCTATTGAAGACTTGATCAAAAGTGCACGCGACGGCTCACCGGAATTTCAGGTCCTAAAGCCTGACGACGTCACGCCTTAATTCTGGAAGGCGTCACTCACAAAATCTACACCAGACGCCCAAGATCCAAGATTCAGACGACGTCCTTCATGAAGACTGACGACGTCACACATCTCAAATGACGCCGTCCCAATGATGACTTGGCCCAAACGAAACCCTAATGACGGCGACCTGACAGCGTCACTAGCAAAAGGTGACGCCGTCGCATTTGTAAATCTATATATCGAATTCGATTTTTCTGTATTTTTGGAGGTAGAATTTCGGAGAGCAAACCCTAACTCAGTTGTAGTCCGACTTTGACAGTATTTGATGAGTGTCTAAATACTCATCATTTTTGTACCATCTAGACTGCAAAAACATCTGAAAACATTCAGAAATGCATCAAAATAATGAAAATATCACAAATAAGTGTTTTATGTGTTTTAAATGCAAAAATACCAAAATCTGGTGAAAAACGTATCAAGTTTGCATAATTGGCAGTTTTAGTCCCCCAAGTTACAAAAGTTGTCAAATATAGTCCCTGGTCATTCCAAAACTTATATAAAGTCATAAAAGGTCCTTGGGATTCACAAGTTGTAAGAAATTGTCCTTTGAAGTTTAAAAATCATAATTTACAACTTTGGTCCCTCAACTTTACAAAAGTGTCAAAATCAGTCCCTGGGTGTTTAAAAATGAAAATTATTCAAACTACACCCTTGTACTATTCAAATATGGCATATTTGGTCCTTATATGATAAGTTTTGAGAAAATTACAAGTTTGGTCCTTGAAGTTTGAAGAATGACATAAATAGTCCTTGGATATTTAAAAATGGAAAATAATCAACTATGGTCCTTGTACTATTCATATTTGGCAGGAATGGTCCTTGTGAGAACTTTGGTATAGTGGCAGGATTGGTCCTTCAATTTGGCAGAATTACAACTTTGGTCCTTGTGTTTATAAGCTACAACAAACGGACCCATTGTATTATTAAAACCCAAATCCAATCCCTTAACCCATCTAGCCCAACATCAAGCCCAACCCCTGTTGTTAGTATCACTCGGTCAAAAGGTCAAACGCGCGCCAAAATACCACCACCACTGTTCCTTCTCCTCTCCCACCACTGCAAACCAAAACCGCCTGGTTTCACCACCTCACCACCACTTTCCACCTTATCCCCCCCCAGCTGTATACCAACCCCCCTCCACCTCCACAATCTCCCAAGAAGCATTAAATGCTAAAAACCTGCTTTAAGACTTTTCCCGCCAAAATTCCACATGGACGATTAAGATGATATCAAGCCTATCCAATGGTGGGATTTAATCAGAGGTCGACAAGGATTCTTTTTGGATGATAAATAGAAGAAAAAGAAGCTCAGAGAAGAGAGTAGTAGAGTAGCTTAGTGTAATCATGTCGTTTTTATTTTAAAAGTCTTAAATTAGCTCAAAGTTTGTAATTTTAATCTTATTTGTATCAGTCAAAACTTGTTCAATCTATTTTAATTTATTTTAAGTGATAAATTAAAGTTTGGTTAAGTTTTCTGTTTTCCAATTTTCTGTGATCAAAACTGTTTTAAAATTGTTAAAGTACCAGGTTTCAAATAGCTTATTTACAACTTATATAAGCTTATTCAAGCTGTTGATAGCTCTGAATAAGCTTATCTAACAGTTTCAAACAAAAGAGCATTTTGGTCAATGAAAGTCAACTGTGGTTCAAATTAATGTTGAAATAGAAAAAGGGTTGATATTAAAGCTGGATTGCTGATATGGTTATGGACTAGGGGTGATACTGAGTTGGAATTTGGGTTGAGATCAATTGTAGGATAGTAGTTCAGTTGTTTCAAAGGCAAGCCATAGGGCAGGACATCCTGTAAGTCCATTTATAAATTAACTTCCAAATCAGTAGTTGAAATAATTGATGTTTGTTTGTGTTTAGATTGATAGTATTAGTTGATTTTCTGCTAGTAGTTTCCTGTTATTTCTATTGTTCATCATCTGTACCATCTCTAGGTCATATCTACATAAGTAACTAGTTAGATTTAATCATTACCTTGCTGTTTAAATTGCATCATTTAGAAGTAATTTAGTTAACTGCATCTGTTTTAATGATTGCTCAAGATTAGATCATTAATTAAGTTTGTGAAATTTGCATTTTAGTATCTTAAGGTGTGTTTGGATTTAGGCTCATATCTGTGCTAAAAACTAGTACAGAGTTTGAGCTCTGTCAATTCAGTAGCACTTAAGTTTATTATACTCATTTAGGACATAAGTTTGCACTTGCAATTGCTAGAAAGTCAAAATCAGTTTACATTCTGCTTAAATTCCATATCAGTTGGAGTGAAAATGATATAACTTGCACTTAGGCTTAGAATCATTCAGGATAACATAATTTAAGTTCATTCCATCATAAATCATTAGTTTCAATCTGTTTTTGATAGA
The DNA here is from genome assembly GCA_019973895.1 of Chrysanthemum seticuspe. Taxonomy (NCBI): domain Eukaryota; kingdom Viridiplantae; phylum Streptophyta; class Magnoliopsida; order Asterales; family Asteraceae; genus Chrysanthemum; species Chrysanthemum seticuspe. The sequence goes on from BPTQ01000009.1 coordinate 252,573,875, forward strand.
TCAAAGTTGGAAAAAGTCAAATATCTTAATCTTTCTTAAAAGTCAAAAGATGGAAAAGCAGTTTTTCACCAAGGTTGGAGGAATTTTCATTGATTCATTATTGGATCAATTTAAGTGATATTTTGGATTTTACAAGTTCAGTTGGTCTAGTTCAGTAATCTCATTTTTTTTGAATTTTATCAAGCTTCTAAAAGCATTTAATCAGCTTGTCCTTTAGGCCATATTTTCCCTGTGCACATTCAGCATTAACTGAAGTAAGCACAGGCAACTTGCAGCCCTTGCATAAGCTTCATATCAGCTTATTAGGGTCTAAAGTTTGGTCCTGTTGATCACTGGTTGGTGGTCTTGAGTTCTCCAATTCTAGTTTTCAGTTCAGCTCATTCAATAAGCTGTTCCAATAGCTTAAAGTAGACCCCAAGTAGACTTATTTGGTTTTTGCACTTTCATAAGCTCATTCTTAGTTAATGCATCTTTAGTGATCTAGATTAGTGTTAATTAGTTTATTTAGTCTTAAAATAGTATAATTTAGCTTATTTGATCATTTGGCTGAATCCAGTAGCTTGTAGCTTTATCCATTTTAGCTTAATCAAGGCAGTTTCAAAGCATCTTGCTTATTCAGTGTTCACAAGTAGCCATCCTCATTTTTCCTAGACTTCTAATAATATTTTAGAATTTTCCTGAATTTTTCATAATTTTTCATCACTGTTTGCTATTTTTCTTATTTTAAATCAGTTTTTAAGACTTTTTAATTAGCTTTTATTACAAATAAATCAGAAAAAGTTAAAAAAAATATGTTTTCAATTTTCCTAGATTAAGATAAATATAAAAAGCCAAAAAAAATATTTTTCCATAATTTTCTTAGTTTAAATAGTATTTTCTAGCATTTTAATTAGTTTTAAATAGTTTTAAATTCATAATAAATACATAAAAAGTGTAATAAATATATTTTCAGTTTTAAAATTAGTTTTATAATATTTTAGATTTTTCTAAGTTATAATTTCATTTTTCTAGGTTAATTTTATATTTTCTTGTATTTAAGTGCATTTTAAATAATTAATAAATAGTTTTTAATTAATAATAATTAGATAAATAGTTTTAAAAATAATTTTCTTTTTCCAATAATTTTATAGTATAATTAGGATTGTAAAAATATATTTTCCATATCCCTAAGAATTTTACTTCTTTATTTTTACGTTTTATTTTGTACGTTACGTAGTTTTTAATTTAAACGTACGTTTTAGGTTTTAAACGTTCATCAATTTTAAAAATAGTGATAGCGTTTATTTAATATAATTTATCTTTTTAATTTTCTTTAATTTGCATTTAAGCCCCTGTAATTTACAAACTTTTTCTTTAGGTATAATTATTCCAAATCCGCAAAACCTTTTCACATTCAATATCACCCGATCACAGATTTGTTCTATTACAGTGTTCACACCTCGTTGGGACTTAACGACCCGGGGATACACTATACTCCTCTGGACTTAATTGCTTTGGTTTCAGACTGTTTGGCTTTTATTACGGTTGACCATTCACAAGTGGTTGACTTGTGTGATAAAAAACCTGACTGTCTGGACCGAATCAATTTTTGACTGACTGCCGGGGAGGTGTGCTGCGTTACTACGAATTTGAAGAATCAGTGTTGTTGAATATACACCCATTGTATATTTACCATCTTTGTCCATATTTCCTTGTTTTCATATAAAACCAAAATTATCGTGAAGTTAATTCGTTTGACGGATCGATTACCAAAAATATTTTTTATTCAAGTTTTCAACAAAAAAAAAAAAAAAAAAAAAAAAAAAAAAAAAAAAAAAAACCCCAAAAAGATTTTCTTTCTTATTTTTACAAAATGTTATCCAAAAATCCAAAAATATCCATCTTTACCCTCTTACCCTTTTGATTCTTCATTTCTTCCCCTCTGTAAACCTTTGATTCTTTCTATGTCTTATCATCACCCTCTTGGTTGTCAATGGTGTGGTGGTCCTTATAATGGTGGCAATTGCCCCAGTTGTAGCATGGTGGAATCAGGAAACGGGTCTGTCTATAACCAGGATCCTTATTCCTACCATAACACAACTGATTTATTCTATCAGCTACCACACTGTGAGACTCAGCAGTTTTACTGTTGTGAGTACTGTGGTGGTTCACACTCCAGTTCTGATTGTCAATCGGGAAACACGCTTGTCTATGAGCAGGTTCCTGATAACAATTATGACTACAACACATATGACTCACAGCCACATCAGATTTACTGTTGTGAGTATTGTGGAGGTCCTCACTCTAGCTCTGATTGTCAAACAAGGAATCCATTTCCTTGTAACAATTACAACTCTTCGTATCATAACCAACCTCTACAGTACCAAATGAATCAGGCACCACCTCAGCCTGAGCCACTTCCTCAAAATCTTCTCCTGGATCTTTTGGATTTAGTGAAAGATTTGAAAGAATGTAAACATTCCCAAGATAATCCAAATGAGAAATCCATGGAAGAATTGTTAGCCGAAGAGCGGGCTGCTAAATTAAATTCCCAAATTGCCTTTGAAAAATCTATTAGGGAATCAATTGCAAAAGAAAAAGCAGCCAAATCTAGCTCTCGATTCCGTTTCATTCCTGATGACGATGATGATGAAGTTACCCTTGATATTCGTCAATTTTGTACAGGTTCATCAAGTTCATCAGTTGAAATTTCTTCCATGAAAAATCAGGGAGAAAAGACTATGATGGAATTACTAGCAGAAGAACAAATGGAAAGTATAAAACATATGTATGCTAGTCCTTCTCAGCTCCCTCAGTCTGTTGTTATCACACCCGATATTCCCACCTTATCACAAGATGAACACACGTAAACCAAACACTATGCGTAAATGAAGAGAGAAACAAAGATGAGAAAGATGGTGACTTGAATACTATGTTATGCGTATGAAATAAGATGAAAGAAAACTTTATTACTTGAAAGAAAAACACACACACACACACACACTCAAGCACACACCTCAAATGACTCATTTGAGGTGTATTTATACTACAAGTACATATGCCCTAATGGGCTATGGGATGGGCTTGGATTGGATGACAACTTATACAAGGCTAGCTTAACATAACATTTAGCCATTTAGCTTAGCCCAATCCACGAGCCCGTTGACTATTCTAGCACGATATCTAACACACGTTACAAAGTTCCTAAAAGTGAATGACCATCACTTCTAATAAAAATGTTACGGCTAACAATCTCCCCCTAAGGGGTGGTCATTCAAAAGATTCTCCACTTGATTAGGTCTTTACTTTTCTTGAGCTTGAACTTTGCGTGTAGATATAGAATAGTCTTAATTCTTTGTTCCTTCATGCTTTGTGATCAATTAATATGGTTGTCTACCGTTGTCAACTTCGTTGGTTAGGTGTCTCCACGTCTTTCTCCAACATGCTCACACTTCTATTTGTCTTTTGGTTACCAATGATGTAGTTCTCGAGTCTTTACACTTCTATTTGTCTTTTGGTTACCAATGATGTAGAATCATCTTTAACTTTGTGTTTCCTTGGATTTTGATGAGAACTTTCATGTGTTGTTGGTATGAGCATGTGGAGAATCTGCACGATCTCTTCCTCCCGCGAGCATCCATAAGAAGAAAACATAAAACACGGGTTAGAAATAATCTTGCGCTTACAAGTTTGAATTTCGAGTGTGTTAACAGCATAGTGTGAAAACACGTCTCTAATTCTCACAAAGGCCGTTCCTGAACTGGAGTCCCACAAGTGAGATAACACGATGTACCGAAGTACACCTACAGTACAGATGAGTCGCTGAGGTACACCGAAGCATCACCCCACGACTATAGACCGTTTGAGACACACTAAGCGTAATCCATGGGGAGTTACCGAAGTGACCTGCTGTCAGGGCTGCTTGATGTTGACCCTGACAGGAGTTTCCATTCAATCATTGAAGATCAAAAATGTGAAACTTCTCATAAATGTTCTGGCAGATTGCTAAGATCTACGTAGGACTCTAGAATATATCACTTGTGTCCTTATTGATGAACAACAAGCGATGTCATGTCAAGTGTTTCTATGAGATCTTTTGATGAATCTCATGGCTCTAGACTCAATAGTGCATTTTGGTTTTCCTAAGCGGAGACTAGGGAGAGGGTCTCCTTCTTCAATACCAACAATCTCTAAGAGAAAGTCGATAGATTATGTAGGGTCCCAGTCACGTAGGAGCACGACTTCGAGTCTAGCTACAAGACTCATAAATAAAGGAAAGCGCTTCTTAGGAGGCAACCCATGCTTAATTGTTTGCTTCTTTTGTTTTTAATTTGTGTGTTCATATATCTTTTTCATTGTTGTTTATTCTCATGTTAGACTTTGTGAAAAAGCTTTATTTTATTTTTAACCTCGTCTTAATTACATATATAAGTATTTTACAAAAAGATAAGTGTAGGGAAGGTCATATATGTTTTTAAGAACATGAACATGAGATTAACAATAATTGAAATTGATATAAATATATATATATATATATATATATATATATATATATATATATATATATATATATATATATATATATATATATATATATATATATATATATATATATATATATATATATATATATATATATATGTTTGTATTTGTTAGAGTCAAATGCTTGTATCGAGTTATGATGGATGTTTTGCAGAATTTTTTCCAGGTTTTAATGAGGTAATTTTTCCAGAATTTTTTCAGAAAAACGCAGCAGACCAGTTTTTGTCAGGACAACCTGACGGCGTCAGGCAATGTAGGAACAAAATATCAGTTTCGTTTTCTGTATAATTTATAATTTTTGGAAATTCCCAATTCTTAATTTTCCAGAAAAACTGCAAACATCCATTCCACAAGCATTATATCTTACTTGCTTTCTAGTGTAGTTGGAGGAGGAGTTAACCGCAACTTCACACATATCCTACCGAGCTAATCAGGGGAGTATTAGTTTTTTTCCTTACTTACCTTCCTTTATCATAACTTTGATGCTTTCGGGGAACATTGGGGACAATGTTCAGTTTAAGTGTAGGGAGGGAGAATAAAATGGGAACTTAGAAACTATTCATTCACTTGATTATTTGTTTTGTCCTTAGTAATTTGTGTAATAAACCATAAGAAATATTTGTTAGGGCAATTTTAGCACCAAATTTAAATTTTTTATGACATTTACGAGCTAAACTTTAGTCTTAATAAAGCGTCTCATGGATAGAAATTATATGACTAGCACAAAACCCGTTTACCACTCAAATTCCACACCAAAAATGTGAGGTTCACCCCTAGATCTTTAAGAATAAAAGCATTCACCTTTAATGCTTAGTGAGTGTACCGGTGGTATAATAGATTCTAGAACTTGTTTTGTGATGCATTTCGAGATCGCTAGTGAGACTACACTTGTGTAGTTAGGAGTAACAAAATGATAAGAGGCATTAGGATAACCCTTTTTTGAAACCTGTATTATAATTACATCTTCCGCATCGGTTGAGTAATTACCCCACACCCTTGTGATATACTCATCTTTAGTACACGATAACCCTAGTTAACCCCTCAGAGCCTATCCTTTTCACGGTTCTCGTGATGTTTTGGTTTTCCAAAATATCAATGAAGAGCATTGTTTACAATCCACCCCCAAATGTTACACCAAATCGCCTTAGCCTACCTTGTATGCACTCATCTTTAGTGCATTATTGTTATCATTACTAAACTCTTAGTTCAATTATCTAGTTACTTGCATGATTGCTAAGTCGAGTCATATCTTTTGTATACAGTTTTGGGACGATTGGGACTCATGGGTAAAAGTAATATTTTATGGAGTAACGGGAAAGAACGACAAATTAAAATTCCCTTTATCTACGTAATTCAATACTCCAAGTGTTTTGATCTTTTCAAATCGGGTCAATTAGTGTTAGTGAAATAAAAACTCAAGTGTAGGGATGCTCCTATAAATCCCTTATATTTTGATGTTATCGTAGAGGATGGTAGAGTAAAAAGGTATGAAAAAAATGAAAAAAATGAGAAAAACATACAGCTACCATCCTACATCTATCTTTATGTTTATGTTTTTAAGTTTGTGTTTGTGTTTTGTTTCAAGTTATTTAGTGTTAATGAGTCGAGTCTTGGCTTAGCAATGCCACGCTTTACATGCTTGTAACATAATATTTTTGACTTGCCACCACTAAATATCCCCTATCCAACAAAACCCTTTACTTCCCTACCCTAAGCCTAATGTTACAACCCTTGTAAAGACCTCTTAGATAGTTATTCCTAGGTGCTTACGCCACAACGGTGGAGGTTTGATCTATTCTCAAGCTTATGGTAATCTATGTACTATGCCAGGTAATGAGTGTTTATCTTCCATTTCCATTCATATTATATTTCATATAAACCCGAGAGATGAGAGAATCCAAACACCAATTGTGAGGTGCTAGTGTATAATTATCGTGCTTGTTATGACTATTGTAGCGCTTGTACTTGTTATAAGCTATCTTAAACCAATGCTTCATGCCCCCTAACTTATAAATTGATTGGCCAAAAGCACATTTGCTTGAGGACAAGCAAATACCAAGTGTAGGGATATTTGATAAGGATTTAAAACATACATTTTAAGCCCTAAATCGACACATTTTATATCTGTTACTGCTTAAAATTGTTCATTTTCACTTTTTAGGTCTTTTGGAAGCAAAATGCTAGAATGAAGCATATTTGGACGAAAAGTAGCGAAAACATGAAAAAAAATGGAAAAGTCAATATCAAAGGCCATCCAACACACCTGACAGCGTCCCCAAAAAATGGCGACGCCGTCCCTCTATTGAAGACTTGATCAAAAGTGCACGCGACGACTCAACATAATTTCTGGTCCTAAATCCTGACGGCGTCACGCCTTAATTCTGAAAGGCGTCACTCACAAAATCTACACCAGACGCCCAAGATCCAAGATTCAGACGACGTCCTACATGAAGACTGACGGCGTCACACATCTCAAATGACGCCGTTCCAATGATGGCTTGGCCCAAACGAAACCCTAATGACGACGACCTGACGACGTCACTAGCAAAAGGTGACGCTGTCTCATTTGTAAATCTATATATAGAATTTGATTTTTCTGTATTTTAGGTGGTAGAATTTTGGAGAGCAAACCCTAACTCAGTTGTAGTCTGACTTGGATAGTATTCTAGGGTCTCATACCCTATTTTACATTGCAAGATAAGTTGTTTATCCAATTTATCATTATGTCTACCCCATGTTCAATTGATTGTGTGTATGCTTGCTTGTTTAACATGTCTAGCTAAATTACTTTTGTGTTTGCTTAGATCTATGAAACCTAGTTATTAATTGTCGTTAGGTTGTCTCGTCTTAATTGGTAGACGCTAGATTAAGGAAAACGGGCTTCTTCTTTCATTGTTGCGAGAGGTGAACGTCCTAAAAAGCAAAAAGCCATAGGAGGGCACCTAGGCCATCGTTGTCGATCCCGGATATTCTAAAGGAGAGTTACAATTCATAGAAATAGGGGATTAGGCACCGCCCTACGACTAATCAGAATACAACGCACCAATTAAGATGAAGGAAATGACAATTCAACTGACCAATAAAAGATAACTAGGGAGTAATAGCATCTAAGTGAACACATCTTTAATCATCATAGGAGCACACCTCAATTAGCATAACTGATGTGCCCGGTTGGTGCAAGTTTTAAATTTATAAAAGGTGAATTACCAGTATTACCAATAACACATACGAGCAAGTATACTCGTCCGTTATAGCAAGATTGTGAAGGTAAGTCGGGATCGTTCGCAGGGATTTGAGTGAATCAGAGCACAAGTTTGAATTAACGGAGTCTATCAAAAACATATAACAAAGAAAATAGATATAATGAAATTCAGATGATTAAAAACTACACTTGCTTAAACTAGTTTCATATCATAGATTAATGTGATTGTGTTAACTACTTAACATGTTGGTTATGATAATTAGTTGGTGGACTAATCTATTGTTCTTACAAGTCAAACTTTGAGCAAGAGTTTAGTTCATAAAAACAAGCATTAAGTTTAACCAATCAATTCAAGATCAATTCAAGTTTCATAAGCCTACATACATAAACTTAAACACAAAAACATCCACTTGTTCATCAAATTGCTTAAGAAATGGTCAATACAAAAGGTACCCGATCATAGACAAAAGGCTACAATTGATTCTCAACAACTAATCTTACGACCATTTAGATGTTTCCAACCAATCCAATTTGATAATCAAAAAGCGTTTCAATTACAACCACACCTTAGTTCCTTTGTATAATCAAGAATAATGGGTAAAAACAATCATCCATAGACAAAATGATTATGACTAGTTGAACAACACGAAGTTCTTTCGACCCCAACGATTATTACCAATTAGCCAAACTTGATTAACAAATGTTACTATGAAACTTTAGCACAATTGGATCTTAGAATTAACTTGAAATTGAATTAAAACATGTTAACACAATCACTAACTAATCATATGATAATCAACATATTTAAGCAAGTGTATAAAGAAACTAGCCACTCATAGCAAACAAGAACATAAACTCATAACTTTTAACATTAGAAAACATGATTAAAAGTCTTACAATGCTTGGAATAAGATTACAAATGATGAAGTAATGTTTCCCAAAGGATCGTGGTGGACTTCTCGGTGTTTTGGCCTCCAAAGATGGAACTTCTGGAACTCCAAACTTCCCTGGATTTCTAAGGACGAATTTTAAGAGCTTAAGGCATGGTTTGGTGAGTAGAGAGCTTTGTAATTTAGGTGTGTGTCATATGCTCACAATTAGTCTCTATTTATACTAATTCTAAGGCCTAGGGTGTTAAATGCTTAACTTGGCCTCCAAGGAGTGAGGAAGGGACTAGAATACACCAAGGGAAGGACCTAGAATCGTTTGGATGCAAAGGGGAAGCTTAGTGATGAAGATTTGACAACTGCAGCTTCTCCAACCGGATCAGTCATATGACCAACCGATCCGGCTGGTCTTCAATAATAACACACCGACCGATCCGGTTGCGGGTTGCGACCGATCGGTCAGTTATGGCAAAAATATTAATTCCGACCAAATTCCAACCGATCCGGCTGAAGGTGTAACCGGATCCGGTTGGATCTTCTGAGATATAAAACTTGATCTTTTCTCTTCACTCTGTCTTGTTGAACTTGGTTCTTCAATCACTAAGGTCTTCAAAGGTACTTGAGTTTTAGCTTTACTGAAACGGGAATCTTCGATTAGCTGCATATTTCCACATTTTCCTCCATTTCCCTGCACTTGGTTATAAATACTAGACAAACATCTGTAGATACGATTAAGTACTAACATCACGCAAATATAACCAAATAACAGATATAAAAGTACACACAATGCTACTAAAAACATGCACAATCTGAGTGTTATCAAATTCCCCCACACTTAAACTTTGCTTGCCCTCAAGCAAATCTAGGACAAACATCCACTGGTACCAGATCGTGATTATGAAAAATGTGATGCAAATCAACCAAGTATAAATACGAGAGAAGATTCATCAATTATGCTTATAAAGGTGAAACATCAAGATGTTTGACAATATCCAATGATTTTCTTGCATGATTAACATTTCAAAACACCTCACGAAAAATAATGGAATATAATTCACTCAATCACTCATTTTTAGTGGAGTAACAAGATAAATCACACTCATTGCTCAGTCATGATTAGATTATTACCATAAGCTTGCACAAGAAACAAAACTCCACCGACGTGGCGTGAGCACCAAGTAAAAACATCTAAAGAGGGCTTTTATTCGGGTTATAATGATAGGCTTCGGGTTAAGGGTATGGATAAGGCATGGGAATATTAATGAAATTGGTGTTAAAATAAAAATGAAATCAAGTCTAATACCCATGTTGCTAGCTATCAAACATTCCACGAACCAAATAAACGATTATAGCTTTGCTTTCTTCTTTTCCACTTTCCATAGCTTTTCGCTTTGCCATGATAATTATTCTTTGATCATAGCACATTGGCTATTATTTCCATACTTCAACACAATTTTTTTTTTTTTTTTTTTTTTTTTTTTTTTGAACATAACATGGCTCAATCAATCTCAAAGGATGTGGTACTCATAATCATTTGAACAATCTTCACTTTCCAGGCGACTAGCAACCAACCGTTAGACATTGATATGGGATAGGCTAAGGTTTAAAATGTAAAATCTTTTTGTATTTTCTGGGTGAAGCAAAAATGAAAGGGATGGCTCGGAAGGTGTAACTAGGGGTATCTAGTGCTAAAAATGAGCACTACAAATGGGTCCATGTGGGTGGTTAACTAACCAATGAGGCTAGCTAATATATCATTAAATGTAAAATGGAAGGCCATTTGGGTTAAATCCTAAGGTGCCTCTTTATCACACGAATTTACTTAAATCGCACGAATGCAATCTCACTGCGGTCTGGTAATGATTTACAAGCACAAGTTCTAGAATAAATAAAATCACCGGCACACTCATAGCAAAAAATTCAAGCATAAAAGATGTATGCTAATAAGAAATAGGCTCAAATCCTCACAATTTAGTGGAAAGGGTATAATATGTGCTAGCAAATGTTTATCGATCCCAGAATGGATTGCAATAGTAATCGGAACACATCTCGAAGTTTCAAATATTACCAATTTTACCAGTGGAATGATCCAGTTATTCTAATAGATAATCCTAAAAGTGTGAAAACAACTAGATCACAAAGGAAAACAAAATTTTAAATTTAAGCATGAAAACTCTAATTTTTCCTATTCACCCCCCCCCCCCCCCCGCACTTAAGTTAGACATTGTCCTCAATGAAAAGCGAACTTCAAAGTATAGAAATAGGGAAAATAGAGATGAAACCAGATATGTCAACGAGTTTATCAGCTTAAAATCTTCTTCATTCCTGGCGTCCACTGGAGAAATCATCACCTGCACACAATCTTATAAACAAACAAAAGGTTTTATTAAAAGGATGGCACCCCCCACACTTAAGTTCAACCAAAGGTTTAAAACTTTGGGGAGTGACCACAGAAAATCAAATCTGAAACACACGGGTTGCCTCCCGAGAAGCGCTTGTTTTATTACCGAGTCATCAGCCTGACTCGTGTCTTCCCGAATTTATTCAGCTGCAAGGGCAGCTTTGAACATTTTGTAGAGTTTGGGGATGTACATGAATTCTTCACCAGTATCTTCAATATCGTCCCAGACGAACTCAGTAGTTGGTTTCCATGGAACAGTTTGTGGAATTTTTCCAGGAAATGGTGCTACAAAGGTGATAGTTTCGAATTCATTCTCATGGTGTCTCCAGGACACTGCCGCAACTGAAACTTCATTCGTTTGCTCCTTGTCGTAGTATAACTTGATTCGGTGTCCATTAACAATGAAACTTCCACCTTGTTTGTCATAGAGTTCGACATACCCAGATGGATATCCATGTTTAACGACATATGGTCCGAACCATTTTGGTTGTAACTTAGGAGCTTTGAATTTGAATTTCATGTTAAAAAGCAGAACTTTATCTCCGGCTTTGAATTCTTTTCGAATTCGTAGCTTTTTATCATGATAAGCTTTTGTTCTGGCTTTATACAGTTTGGAGTTTTCATAAGCTTGGAGTCTTAATTCATCGAGTTCGTGCAATTGCAGAAATCTTTTCTCTCCAGCTATTTTGAGATCGGTGTTACATTGTCTGAGCGCCCAATAAGCACGATGTTCAACTTCGAACGGCAAATGACAAGTCTTCCCATACAAGAGTCTGTAAGGAGTTGTACCAATTGGTGTTTTATAAGCCGTACGAAATGCCCACAGAGCATCGTCAAGTTTTCTTGCCCATAAAGACGGATTATCTTTTACTGTTTTCTCCAATATTCTTTTGAGAGCTCTGTTGGTATTTTCGACTTGACCACTAGTTTGTGGATGATAAGCAGTCGCAAATCTATGATGAACTCCATATCTTTTCAAGGTTTTTTCCATTTGTTGATTGCAGAAATGAGTTCCTCGATCGCTTATGAGTGCTTTGGGAATTCCATAACGAGCGAAAAGCTTTTTGAGAAAATTAACGACGACACGAGCATCGTTTGTCGGTAAAGCTTCAGCTTCTGCCCATTTGGACAAGTAATCTATCGCAACCAGAATGTATTCGAATTTGTGGGATTTAGGGAAAGGTCCCATGAAATCTATTCCCCAAATATCGAATATTTCGCACACTTGAATGCTTGTTAACGGAATTTCATCCCTTCGAGAGAGATTGGTTGTTCTTTGACAAGCGTCACAGTTTTGAACAAGTGTATGTGCTTCTTTGAATATTGTTGGCCAATAGAATCCAGCATCAAAAACTTTCTTAGCTGTGGTGGAAGGACCATAATGTCCCCCAGTTGGGCCATGGTGACATTCGTCAAGAATTTTACGAGTTTCAGAACCAAAAATACATCTTCGGATCATCCCATCGGGACACATTTTGAAAAGATATGGCTCTTCCCAAAAATAGTATTTGAGTTCCGAAAAGAATTTGCTTCTTTGAGCATGAGTTAGTCCTTTTCTGAGAATTCCTCCGGCGAGGTAGTTTGCAAAGTCAGCAAACCAAGGATCGTCATTTCCGTCGATGGTCATAAGAGTTTCATCGGGAAAATAATCATCGATTTCTTCTTCTTTCAACTCCTCAAGATTAGGATTTTCGAGACGAGATAAGTGATCAGCAGCAAGATTCTCTGCTCCTTTCTTATCTTTGATTTCGATGTCAAATTCTTGGAGTAACAAAATCCATCGAATAAGACGTGGTTTAGCGTCTTGCTTGGTGAACAGATACTTGAGTGCTGAATGATCGGTAAAAACGACTGTTTTTGAGAGCACAAGATATGATCTGAATTTGTCAAAGGCGAAAACGACAGCCAGTAATTCTTTTTCGGTGACGGTATAATTTTGCTGGGCACTATTCAGTGTCTTGCTGGCAAAATATATAGGCCGAAAGTGTTTTCCTTCGCGTTGTCCTAAGACAGCTCCAACAGCAAAATCGCTTGCATCGCACATAAGTTCGAAGGGTAGTGACCAATTAGGTGAAACCATGATCGGAGCACTAGTAAGTTGAGATTTCAGTGATTCGAAAGCTTTTATGCAATCAGAATCGAAGTCAAAGATAGATTCTTTCTCAAGAAGTTTTGTCATCGGACGAGATATTTTGGAGAAATCTTTGATGAATCGGCGGTAAAAACCAGCATGTCCTAAAAAACTCCTAACGACTTTGACGTTGGTTGGTGGTGGAAGTTTTGAGATGACATCGACCTTTGCTTTGTCGACTTCCATTCCGGCACTAGAGATTTTGTGTCCAAGCACAATTCCTTCGGTTACCATAAAGTGGCATTTCTCCCAGTTGAGAACAAGATGTGCAGCTTCGCATCTTTCGAGCATTTTATCGAGATTAGAAAGGCAAGCTTCGAATGAATCTCCAAAGACTGAAAAATCATCCATGAAAACTTCCATGGAGGTTTCTAGCATGTCTTGGAATATGGCGATCATACACCTCTGAAAAGTCGCGGGTGCATTACAAAGACCAAAAGGCATACGCCGATATGCGTAAGTTCCAAAAGGACACGTAAAGGTGGTCTTTTCTTGATCGTTAGGATCGATGGGAATTTGGAAATATCCTGAAAATCCGTCGAGGAAACAAAAGAATTTATTTCCCGCTAGTCTTTCAAGCATTTGATCCATGAACGGGAGCGGAAAGTGATCCTTTCTGGTGGCTTTGTTTAACTTACGATAGTCAATACAAACACGCCAACCGGTGACAGTTCTAGTTGGAACTAGCTCATTTCGCTCATTAGTTACAACCGTCATTCCTCCTTTCTTAGGAACACAGTGAACAGGGCTTACCCAAGGGCTATCCTCAATTGGGTAAATGATTCCAGCATCGAGAAGTTTAATGATTTCCTTTTTAACAACTTCTTTCATGTTGGGATTAAGTCGACGTTGACGTTCTACCACAGGTTTAATCCCTTCTTCAAAATTGATTTTGTGTTTGCAAAAATTAGGACTAATTCCTGGGATATCAGATGTTTTCCAAGCAAAAGCTTGTTTGTGATTTTTGAGCACGGAAACTAAACTTTCTTTCTCATTATCCTCGAGCAATGAAGATATGACTACTGGGAGAAGTGAGTTCTCCTCCAGATAAGCATATTCAAGATGATTTGGGAGAGGTTTGAGTTCGAGATCCGTGGGTGGTTCTTCGATAGAGGATTTTATTCGCATCTTGTCATTGAAAGTAATTTCCTCAAAATTTCTTCCTCTTCCTCTATTTCTTCTTCTTCTGAGTTATCTCCTTCGAATTCTACTTTCATGAAATCATCAAACTCTTTATCAGAATCTGTTTCATTGATTTTTTCAGAAGTAGTCATGAATGGATCGGATTCGTTCAGTAATGCATCTAATTCCTCATCAGTGACTTCATCTATAACATCGACGTTAAAACAAGTGTCATCACTGGAATGTGGGTAGCGCATTGCTTTATCGATAAGAAAAGTGATTCGATCTTCCCCAACTCCAAGGTTGAGTTCTTTTCCTTTAACTTTGATGATTGCGTCGGCGGTATTTAGGAAAGGTCTCCCTAAAATGAGTGGGACTTTACTATCTTCTTCCATTTCCAAGATCACAAAGTCCACGGGAAAAATGAATTTACCGACTTGAACAAGCATATTCTCAGCAATTCCCACAGGATATTGATAGGAATGATTTGCCAATCGGATGCTCATTTTTGTTGGTTTCAGGCTGTTGTTGCACAACTTGGAATAGAGTGAATAAGGCATCAAATTGATACTTGCGCCAAGATCGGCTAAAGCATCACATTTAACGTTATTCCCGAAAGTACATGGAATCAGAAAGCTCCCAGGATCTCCGAGCTTTGGTGGAATTTTGTTTTGAACTATAGCTGAGCATTCTTCGTTAAGAAAAGTTGCTGATATTTGCTCAAGCTTGCTTTTGTTATTAAGAAGTTCTTTCAAAAATTTCCCGTAATTGGGCATTCCGGCTATAACATCAACGAGAGGAACATTGAGTCTAACCTCTTTGATTATTTCGATAAACTTCTTATAACGCTATTCCATCTTTTCTTTCTTTAGGCGTTGAGGATAAGGAATTTTTGGTGTATACGCCTTGACAGATGGAATGTCTTTCTTTTTGGTGGTTTGAGTTGTGTTTGGTTCTTCGTTTTCATCCTTACTATCAATGGTGACAGGAGTATTAGGATTAGGTGGTGGATCGTACGAGAGACCACTTCTTGTGAAAACAGCATTGATATGTTCATTTCTTGTTTGGGGTGGACGGTACGTCTTATCATTTGATGGTTTTGGATTGGATTGAGTGTTACTTGGCAATGAACCAGATGGTCTAGAGGAATGTTGGTCAGAAAGTCTGCCAAGCTTGTTTTCAAGATCTTGGATAGATGCTTGATGATTTTTCTGTCCTTGCTCAACTTTGGCTTTGAGATTGAAAAATTGATTTTTGATAAAATCATTTGCGGATTTTTGACCAGCCACGAATTCTCTCATGGTTTTTTCGAATTCGGTTTCTTCTGTCTTTTTGTCGGAACTTTGGCGTGGTGGATCGTCAGTTCGTGGTTGAGAATCACGGTTGTCATCCCTTGGTCGGCGATCTTGCCAATTTCCAGAATTTCGACCGTAATAATTACTACGATATCCTCCTCCACGGTATCCTCCTTGAGCGTAATTTGCTTCTCCTTCTTTCGGTCCACCCATAGGTTTATCGTCGCACTCGGACGATGGGTGATTTCCTCCACAATTGTTGCATCCGTCTCGCATTTCCTTCATTTCATCTTTGATATCCTTGTATTGCGAGTCGATTTTTGAAGTTAACGCTTCCATTTTCTCCAAGAGTTTTGAAGTATCGGTGTTTTAGACAAAAGCAACGGTTTTTCGGAGAGGTTTGGTTTTTGAATCTTTGGACCAATCAAGTTTGAGAAGTACTCGATCTTCGAGCAATTGATGTGCATCATTAGGAGTTTTATAGAGAAAAATTCCTCCAGCATCAAGGATGCCTTGAGAGATTTCATCTAGTCCATGGTAAAAGATTTGGATAATGGTTCCTTTTGATAGTCCATGTCCATGACAACTACGAAGCAAGTCTTTCATTCGAAGCCAAGCTTCGACAAGTGATTCGTTTGGGTTTTGGTTGAAAGCACGAATTTCTCCCATTAATCGATCAAACATGGCAGGTGGAAAGAATCGGCTCACAAAAGCTTGCCTCATCTCCTCCCAAGTATTGATGATTCCTGGGGTTAATTCATTATACCATACTTTAGCATCTCCGGCGAGTGATGATGGGAAAAGTTTGAGTTTGATGGCATTGACATCGGTGTCGCCATAACGGAACATGCCGCAAATTTCGATGAATTCAGCAATGTGCTTATGCGGATCGGCCCGCGCACGGCCATCGAATTGTCGGTCTTTGATCATAGAAAGGTGATGTCCCTTCACGGTGAAGTTGTCACCAAGGTTAATAGCAACAATAGCACTTCCGGGAGTTGGTGCTACGGTTCGGTTGGTTCCCCACATGGGTTGATCGTCCGCCATGGGAAAAGGTAAATTGGTGAAAGGGTTGTAAACAACTTTGGCTTCAATGAGGTTATCAAATGGTGGGTTAGGTACTCTTGGTACACGATTTTCTAATGGTATGAAAAGTGTTCTTCTTCTTCTTCGAATCAAACGTTCAGGGTTGGTAAGAGGTATAATTGGTTCAATTCCCGCTGCTCGAGTGTTCATACAATGACCTAGAGAATCCAGGCAATATCTAAACACACGGACAAACAACGAAAACAGATTTATATGGAACAGAGGAAGGTAACCGGATCGGTTGCGGGATGCGACCGATCGGTTAGACCAGCTGAGTGATGGGAACAAATTGTAACCGACTCGGTTGAAGGCTAACCGGATCCGGTTAAGGTTTCTGTGAAATTTTTTTTTTTTTTTGTTTGTTGAATCGGCTGAGGGAATTCAAAAACTTGTAGAAACACAATCAAATCCCCGGCAGCGGCGCCAAAAACTTGATGTGCCCGGTTGGTGCAAGTTTTAAATTTATAAAAGGTGAATTACCAATATTACCAATAACACATACGAGCAAGTATACTCGTCCGTTATAGCAAGATTGTGAAGGTAAGTCGGGATCGTTCGCAGGGATTTGAGTGAATCAGAGCACAAGTTTGAATTAACGGAGTCTATCAAAAACATATAACAAAGCAAATAGATATAATGAAATTCAGATGATTAAAAACTACACTTGCTTAAACTAGTTTCATATCATAGATTAATGTGATTGTGTTAACTACTTAACATGTTGGTTATGATAATTAGTTGGTGGAACTAATCTATTGTTCTTACAAGTCAAACCTTCGATCAAGAGTTTAGTTCATAAAAACAAGCATTAAGTTTAACCAATCAATTCAAGATCAATTCAAGTTTCATAAGCCTACATACATAAACTTAAACACAAAAACATCCACTTGTTCATCAAATTGCTTAAGAAATGGTCAATACAAAAGGTACCCGATCATAGACAAAAGGCTACAATTGATTCTCAACAACTAATCTTACGACCATTTAGATGTTTCCAACCAATCCAATTTGATAATCAAAAAGCGTTTCAATTACAACCACACCTTAGTTCCTTTGTATAATCAAGAATAATGGGTAAAAACAATCATCCATAGACAAAATGATTATGACTAGTTGAACAACACGAAGTTCTTTCGACCCCAACGATTATTACCAATTAGCCAAACTTGATTAACAAATGTCACTATGAAACTTTAGCACAATTGGATCTTAGAATTAACTTGAAATTGAATTAAAACATGTTAACACAATCACTAACTAATCATATGATAATCAACATATTTAAGCAAGTGTATAAAGAAACTAGCCACTCATAGCAAACATGAACATAAACTCATAACTTTGAACATTAGAAAACATGATTAAAAGTCTTACAATGCTTGGAATAAGATTACAAATGATGAAGTAATGTTTCCCAAAGGATCGTGGTGGACTTCTCGGTGTTTTGGCCTCTAAAGATGGAACTTCTGGAACTCCAAACTTCCCTGGATTTCTAAGGACGAATTTTAAGAGCTTAAGGCTTGGTTTGGTGAGTAGAGAGCTTTGTAATTTAGGTGTGTGTCATATGCTCACAATTAGCCTCTATTTATACTATTCTAAGGCCTAGGGTGTTAAATGCTTAACTTGGCCTCCAAGGAGTGAGGAAGGGACTAGAATACACCAAGGGAAGGACCTAGAATCGTTTGGATGCAAAGGGGAAGCTTAGTGATGAAGATTTGACAACTGCAGCTTCTCCAACCGGATTATTTATATGACCAACCGATCCGGCTGGTCTTCAATAATAACACACCGACCGATCCGGTTGCGGGTTGCGACCGATCGGTCGGTTATGGCAAAAATATTAATTCCGACCAAATTCCAACCGATCCGGCTGAAGGTGTAACCGGATCCGGTTGGATCTTCTGAGATATAAAACTTGATCTTTTCTCTTCACTCTGTCTTGTAGAACTTGGTTCTTCAATCACTAAGGTCTTCAAAGGTACTTGAGTTTTAGCTTTACTGAAACGGGAATCTTCGAGCTGCATATTTCCACATTTTCCTCCATTTCCCTGCACTTGGTTATAAATACTAGACAAACATCTCTAGATACGATTAAGTACTAAAATCACGCAAATATAACCAAATAACAGATATAAAAGTACACACAATGCTACTAAAAACATGCACAATCTGAGTGTTATCAATAACCTATCCAATAGATAATTAGTTAAGTAGTGAAATCGGTAGAAGTACCACCCCCCAATCATATACCCTGAGATTTTTACCCTTGCTTTTTAAAAAACATAAAAAGACTAAAAAGAATCATCCTCGACCCCACCTTCTCGTCATATATTTCTTTCTAGCATTCTGATTCTCCTAGAGAACGAAATCAATCACCGAGGCTTACCTCATACAATACAAAGATTAGGTTCACGCTATCAGACATAAATAAATAAGCATGCAAAAGAAAAATATGACCAAGGATGAATATTTTTCATACCAAGTAATTCAAACATCCAATTATTGTCAAGAGACTAATGAACTTCTAGTAGTAATTCTAAAATTAAAAGTACCAAATTCTCATCCTAATTTTTTAACTATTACGATTAAGAGCATTCTACTACCAATTTCTTCATTCTCCATGATTGACTTGAGCTAACCCACATGGTTTCACATTTGATGATCCTTTATTCATCATCATTGCATGTTGGATCATCAAAGGGTGCATATTTAGATGATGATTCCAGAATGAGAAAGGATGATATTTGTAATTCATTCAAAGGTTCCATTACTCGATTGACAAGAGAGTATTGAGGACCTCGAAGATATGGGTGGAAGTGCATGATGTGATGATAGAGACGAGTGAAGACCATCCTGTAGGGTATCTATTTATTTTTATCACCCTTGAGATGTACAATTCGCTTAGCGAAGAAGTAAGCAAGATTGTACAGTTGTTGAGTTAGAAGACGATAAATCATATGAGTAGAATAAGCTGAAAGATGCTCACGATTTCCCACAAAACTAAGGACATTTTCTCGTAAAATGACCGACCATGGTTGTAGTTTAAAATGAACTTCATCCATACGAATTTTGTTTGGACTTAGGTATTGGACCCATTGAGGAGTACGAACAAGTCTAGTTATTTCTTGTGGACAGGGAATGTAGGAACAAAATGGACTATTTTTCTCTTAATAGTTAAAAAGAGACTCAAGAGACCAATCTTCCTTATAAGCTAATTGCTCGAGAGTTAATAAAAACTTATAGTTTTGTATCCAAAACCAAAGTGACTAAGATTGATCCTCGTTACGTACGAGTTCAACTTGTCAAAAGAATTCTAACACGAAACGAGGACAAATTTGCTCGTTGATGGTAAGTGAACAGTCAAGTCCAATGTCGAAATATGGTTTTAATATGTTCTTGGTAAAGAAGAGAATGGTCAATAATTCTTCCTTCATGAAAACAGCGAGACTCAAGGTTGTTGAAGCCACAGATGTAGTTTCCAAGGGTGTTTGGTTCTAGTGAGCCGTTAGGGATATAGGAGCGAGTATCTTTGTAGTAGAAGTCAAACAAATGAGACATATCATCACCTATAAAACGAAAGTAATTGAAATCATCATGAATCTATCATTTAGGAAATACATGCCTAGTGTGTGTCTATATGCAAACAATGTGGAGGTGTGGTAAACTCGACTCAAAAATAAAAATAATGAGTTTACCTAAACGCTCCTACTTTACTTTTGCTCAATCGAATGTGTTGAAAAATACATATTAGTTATGTACTCTTACCCAAATTCGAGATTTCATCAAGTATGCATGAGAAAATGGTTTCATGATGTTCCTAATCGTGAGAAATTTTTGAAAATGAATTTCTTAAGCATTTCTTTAATATACTTGGATTGATTACAAGAAATGCCATCTTTCATTTGTTTTATTTGTAGATCAAGGAAGAAATTTAATTCACCCATCATGCTCATTTCAAACTCGTCATGCATGACTTTTGCAAAATCATCACTCAACTCTTGGCAAATTAAACCAAATATAATGCCATCGACGTATATTTGAACAATAGTAAGATTTGAATTTCATTTCTTCATGAAAAGTGTATTATTTACAATCCCCATGGCATATTCATGTTTAAGCAAGAAAGCTTTTAATTTCTCATACCAAGCTTTAAAATCTTGTTTAAGAACATAGAGTGCTTCTTGAGTTTATAAACATGACTAGGTTTTTCGAAATCAATGAATCCGGAGGTTGTGCAACGTACACCTCCTTGTTGATAAAACCATTTAAGAACGAACTTTTCAAGTCCATTTGATATAGCCTAAAATCTAATGCACAAACATAAGCAAGAAGTATCCTAATAGACTCTAGTCTAGCTACGGGTGCATAGGTTTCATCGTAGTCTATTTCTTCTTGTTGATTATATCCTTGTGCCACTAACCTAGCCTTAATCCTTGACACAACGCCATTCTCATCGAGTTTATTCCTAAACACCCACTTAGTTCCTATGATGGCTTGATTCTTAAGTGGAGGTACTAAATCCCAAACTTGATTTGCGGTGAATTGATTTAACTCTTCTTGCATGGAAACTACCCAACTTTAGTCCTTTATTGCTTCACCAACATTCTTAGGTTCTACGGTAGATATAAAATAAAAAAAAGGGAAAATGACGCAAATAGACCGCGCGCCCTGATGCATATCACTTTCTAGACCACTTTTATTTTTAATTTGAAAATAGACCGAGGGCAACCGCTGTCATTGGGCAACTCATCGACATTGCGACAAGTGTCCCGTATGTGTAAGGTATTCTACAATCAACTAATACATTTGAATAGTAAAAGTACAGTATCCATTAATTAAGAGAGTTCAAAATCCAAAAGTCACTGACCAATAAAGCATCCATAGTTATCGGTTTTCTCTTGTTTCTCGCAATACTATTTTCACAAATCAAACCGTCTTCTTCGTCAGCCCCCTGTCTTCCTTGTAACGTCAGTTATGTCACCATATTTAAAGCTACAGTATTGATTGCAAACCACATTCGATTGATCAAGTTTTAAAAAAATGTTCCCAAATATGGTACGTAAATATTGTTCTCGTTGTTTATTACATATGATTATTTCCAATTGGTTCTGTGTTATAATAAATTGTTTTTGTTATTCGATGAATAGCTATGTTAGATAGGTGTTAATTCCATTTTATAATCCGTTGCTCTTTTTTATGTGTATCTGATTCGTAATTATGTAGGGTATGATACCTTAGATGTCATTAGTTAAGTATGTAACATTACTTGGTTCATTAAAAAATTTAGTGGCAGTTTGTAGACTAATAAAGAGTGGTTTTTTCATCAAAAGCTATCTGATCCTCTGTACTTTGAAACACCAAAGTTGGATCTGCAATCCCTTTACCCTTTCCAATATCAGTTTGAGTAACTACATCTTTCTGCACAGGCTCACCAATGTTTAGAGTCTTAGCAATAGGTCTAGGTGCAGGGATATGGTGAGATTGCTTTTGGTTGACCAATTGTATGGCAATCTCATTGTCAGCCTTTTTTGGTTTTGGTGTTGGTGTTATTGATGTGGTTATAATTGTAGCAATGGTTGCCTATGCAGTGGAAACGTCTGAACTGGCAGTGGGTATAATAATAGCAGCAGTGGTTACTCCAATACTAGCAGTGGATGCAGCAATACTGGAAGTGGTTGCCTGCACCCCTTCATTCTCCTTTTCCTCAACTGCAGCCTTTAAAGAATCATCTTGACTCTTGAGGTTTGGAAAATTTATGTTTCCTAGTGAATAATATCAATAACTAATGGAATTTTGAGTTTAGTATTGCAATTAAGTATAGTTAGAGTATATTCGCATGTGAAGCATATCGAGATTGGCTATTATTTTGATTATTTATGTTTTCACAAATGATATCATAAAATCATAACATAAAATTTGATGCAGTAATCTAGTACCTTGTTAATTAGATAAATACTTATTACCTTACATACCTAATCAGTCCAAAATAGCACATTCTTAAACATATACAAAACACATTCATAATCCTAAAAATCATCAGCATCAGCTGCAACTTCTTTGAGTCTGTTGATAAGATTTTTGGCACATTCAACCATCTCTTGATACTTAGCTTTGACAACAGCATTATGATCTTTCAAATTCTTAAAACTAGTTTGCATCTCTTCATACTTCGCTTCAGCATCAGCATTATAATATTTGTAAATCTTAAAATCAGCTATCGCCTCTTCACACGTTGCTTCCAAATTAGCATTATCATCTTCGATCCTCTTGAAACGCGCTTTCATATCTTCATACTCACATTCATACTCTGGAAGTTGTTCAATCATTCTCTTCCTCTTATCAATCAGCTCTTGTTTCTCTCTAAAATTTCCTTCTATTGGGAAAGTCTTTCCTGGCTCACAAGCAATTACCATTCTCTTGAAACGGACTATCATGTCTTTAAATAAAGAATCGTGCAAATTAGTACAATTCGGAGTGCATGTACCATCTTGACACAAAGAACACGCCATTTCGTAAATGATTGTGATGATTGATAATCTAATTGATCTAAATGTCAATTTACTAAAATATCACAGTAGAAATGAAAGGTAAATTTCACAAATGAAAAGGTGCTTTTAGTTTTTGTGTAGACAGCTGTATTATTTATTGACAATTTGAATTGGTGTATAGTGTGAATAATCCAAACTAACTGTAATAATTGGTGTTTGCAAATGGGTTTTTTGTGGTCACAAAGAGTTAGAGTATCAGTGGCCTCTGCATTTTACTTTTTTTTGACTTTTTTGTGAACTCTAGCATTTGGCTATTTTGTTTTCACTTTTCACCTGTTTACTGGTAAGGATGTCAGTTGCTTTTTGGGAAATGGTTTTCGTATTTTTAAATCAAATTAATAATCTTCAACTATCAACATCTACACATTCCTCGAGCATGAATCTAGATCAAATAAGATCAAACTTAAAGTTGTTAAAATGAGATCCAACTAAAATTTGACAAGCGACACTCTCCTTACAACAAAAATAAAATTTTTATTAACTATAACTAAAATTGTTCAAGTTTTGATAGATTTCTTTTTAAAATTTACGAAACCTAGGTGATACACTTTGATTAGAAGTGTAATGTGTATCAGGTTTTTGTATGTGTATCAGGTTTTGAAATATATATTTGTGTAATGTGTATCAGGTGTATCACTAATCCAAACTCATTTATCACTTGGTTATTAGTTGCGAAAATGTTAATTTGTATTAAAATATTATTTTTATGTGTATTATTGCTAAAATTGTTATTTATAAATGTTTTAGTGGTTTTTTAGACATGATCTTATTTTTATAACTTTAAGTTTGATCTCACGTTAACTCTCCCCCCTCGAGCATTACCAATGCATCAAGTCATAAAAGACTTGATGCATTGAACACAATTAAATGGTTGAGGTAAAAAGCTTTTGCAAAACCAACTACTCCACTGCAAAAAGCATTTGCATATTTAATGTTGGGTGAAAAATGAAATTTTATAAATACAAAAGCTTTTTGACAATAGCTTCAAACACTTGAAGTCTTTACTATTGTTTTTGTAAAAAGTCTTCTTCAAAGTTATTGCCACAATGGAACAAGTCATTTGAATATCTTATTAGAATAGTAAAAAAGTCTTTCACCAAGTTGCCATTGCGGATGCTTACACTTTCATCGAAGAATCCAAATAAAAAAATCGTTGTCCTTTTCTTCTTTTTTATAAACAAATCCAGGTTTGTTGTACTCCCCCGTATGTACTTTGTTACCTTATTCGTTCATATATTTATACAGTACATTAATATAAATAACTGTGCAGCTTTATATTTTATATTCTATTATTTAATATTTATTTAATTAAAAGTTATTGAAATTGTTATTAGGGTTTATGTTTTATAGGACATAGCGGAAACCAAAGAAGTCATATTTAAAGTGCACCACAACGGGAAATTTGAATTTCAGCCACTCCGCTATGTAGGCGGTCTCCTTGCTGATGTCTGGTGTTTTAGCTCCACCAGGGTTGCATTTACCAGGGTGCTTGATCATGTTTTGAATGATATTGGAGGGGAAAAATGGGCTTTATTTTATGTTGCACCAAATAAGGCACTAGAAGATGGTTTAACATTGTGCACGAGCTACAGGCTTTGTCACAATTTTATTTAAAAAACATGGTATGGCAGGAAGAGGACACTGGCATACGGTGCGGTAGTGCAACACCTTTCAAAAGAAGGAAGTTAACAAAGCGTGTTTCTATCACGAAAACTGAAAGAGGGTTCGAGATCATAGAAAAAAAGGGCTAGTGCACAAGGAATGGTTCCACCTGTTATGAATGTTTGTTTCCTTTAAAAAATAATTATGAGTTTATGCTGCCAACCATGCGATAGTGCTTCTATGCCAAACTTAGTGATGTTAGGTTTATGCTGTTAAGTGTATCCTTTATGATCATATGGTTAAGAATTATGGTTGCCCGATCGTAAAACAAGTATTGCCCAATGATGTCATTTAGTTGCCCATATTGCAAATTGGAAGGTGGCCTGAGGTTTAAACGAAATTGCCCAATAACTTAAACTTGATTGTCAGAATTTTCGTGTGTAGATACTAGATGACGATAACGGTTGCGTTTGCTCATTAGAATGTTAAACCATCTTCTAGTGCAAAAATACTAACAACTCCTACAAGAGTTAAAACAGTTGTTTTGAAAGTATGTGAATACGCAACCACTGCTACAGTTTAACAAACCAATGCTAGGTTCGCTCAAACCACCGCTAGTGTCGACGCAAATATCAACTTTGTTTCTGTTTTCCAAATGACTAGTTTAAGTTCAAATTTTAAAAGTGAAATGTAAAGCGCGGATATGAATGATTTACTTCAGTTTGTCAACGTGCTTAAGCAACTTTATCAAAACCAACAACAGATGTGGAAGCTACATTTTAGTACAAAAAAGGATAAGAAACCGATAAATTCAAACGGTTTGTAATTGCGGATAAGTCTTATCCAAATACCAAAAAAGGAGAGAAAATCTGCAAGTAAATATTCACGTTCCTTCCCTAGAAATTTTATGACAAATCTAGCTGGAAAAATAGATGCCCAGGAGCCTAGGCACGTGCCTACCTACAAAACAGTAAATGGAAATTAATGATACCGCGTGCAAGAACAGTAAAATCCTCGCTTTAAATACGCGCGGTAAATAAAGGGAAAGCACATAAAAAAAACAACCATTCCTCCACCAACAACAAACACCAAAGAGAAGTTGAAGATGTTAACCCGTTGCCCACGCACCGTCGGTTCCAAAAAGCCCATACATAGCCTAAACCTTTACCCCCCTAAAACAAAAACATAAGCGCAAAGTAGTTGCTGCCACAACTGAAACATGTTCTTAAATGACTACTAATAAGAATTAGTCGTTTCTAAATTGTCGAGAATGACGACTAATAACACATCCCCGCGACCATTCACAACATTCCTTCACCCAAAACCCGTGTCCTTTGAAGTTTGTGGAAGCATGCCTAGACCACATGGCATACCAAAGGTGGGAGTTTAAACCGATTAGACTCTCATTAGCCATTTGGGATGTTCAAATTTCAGCCAGTTGCTTCTTAACCTCACTCTACCCGAGCGGAAGAAGGAAGTAAATCATGGGTATTGGGTCGAAGGAGTGATAGAATATGCAAAGAGAGGCTTAAAATTATGGTCTGCAGTCCTCTGTTGATTGGTGCCCGTTTCCCGAAGCAAGTGTACGTCTACCAATCCTGGCAGATCGGGTTGGATAGACTGAGGTCAAGGTAAAAATGACGAGCTTGCGGGCGCCGCGATAAAATAAAGAGCAAACCACTGCTAATGTAGTTTTTCACTGCTAGTATGATTGTGTCGGTTTAATATGTAACATTCTTGAATTTCTTGGGTAGGATGTTTTGTATTAGATAAGTATGCTAAGTATAATTATCCTGTATATTGTAAAGGACTCCTTAGCCTATAAAAGGAGGTCCAGGCTAGAGTCGATACACTCCAAGGTTGTACTCGCTAATACTATTCAGTGTATTTGTGTATTAATAATATATGTAGGTCTTTTATAGACCATAACTTATTGGTGTGAATTTAATTTGTTAACATTAATATTTGTTTTCAAACATACTATTCAAGTGAACATTGATGAAATGGAAATGTCGATGTATTGTAACTAGTTAGATTAAAAAAATGTTACATAATTTTTGTTAGGTCACGGATTTTAAAAATACCACAAAATTGTTATAAAGAGCAACACAATTGGTTGCTCCTAATTGGTTGATTATATGTGTAGAGTGAGTTTATCATCAGTTTGACGTAAGCACATAACGCTTCATGTTATTAGATGTGTAGAGTGAGTTGATTATTTTGAGGTTTATGCGACTTTTCTAGACGTCAAAAAATGGTACAATGCTTTTATGCTTGATTACTTAAATTAAATATCTGTAATTATAAAATAAATTGGTTGCCAAATTACAACTGCTAGTTAATTTTTACTACTGCTAATTATACTGACTACTGCTAGTAAACTGAATAGGTTGTATACTTACAACTGCTAGTATTATACGCACAACTGCTAGTTATTATAACAACTGCTAGTGATAGAAGTTGCCCTACGTTCAACAGTTAGTTGCCAAATTGATATTTGGAAACAACTGCTAGTTGGCGAGATGAAATAAAAATGGATAATGGCAACAGAGGAAATACTAAATACGTTGACATACAATGTTTCATACAGACGACAACCTACTACATATTACGATTACTACATAAACCCTTGATAAATAGGCACACCAAACTTTGTGTACACAAATTTAATTGACGCACGGTATTCAAACCATACATAAAACTACAACCACTAGAACAATTTTACAACGGCTGTGACGGAAGATCGGGGGAGTTTCAACAGCTTCCTAGCGAACTCCCAATTCTTCTTGATATTATCATAACCATCGTCCATCAAATCGCTGGCCCTGATATACATTTTCTTTAACGACGTGGAACAAGCAAGTATAAACTTTATTATGTGTAATTCATTCTGTGATCTAGGAAAGGATCGAAAAATCACTGTCTGAATCTGCCCATGACTGAATGTGGTTGTGTCTAAATCAAATGAAGGTTGTTCCAAAGGTAAAACACTAAGCGTGTGTGCAGCCTGGAAAATCAAATAGTATTGAGATAGAAAAACATGGCAGTTTACGGATGTTTATTTGATACGTATGAAATAGAGTAATAAAGTATTACACTTACTCTGGTTTCCAGCTTTTTCAAGTTTGGAGATCCGCGAATCATGTGGACGATGAGTGACACGATAACAGTCTCGCCAAAATCAACTCCTTTTAGATTCAGATTAACGAGGGATACAAACGGCAAAGGGACATTTATCCTGGAATTACCATCACGCATCAACTACAACAGGTCGAGTTTTGGGTTAGTTTCAAATATTAAATGTCGTTATAGTTACACATATATTTAACATTGTAAAATTAGAAGTGTAAATCTCAAAACGGTCTTACCGTGCAATAGTCAAAATCCAATGTAAGGGTCTCAAGAGATGGAAGTTTTGTCAGGTGAAAGATATTAGATGCTATGATTGTCGTGACAACATTCGAAATACCGAATGACAAATGTAAATTCTTCAAATTCCTAAGACTTGCAAGATTCCATAGTTTCATCCCGTTTGTACTCTCAACATCCAATCTAAGAGACTCAAGTAAGGGACAACCAGCAATTAAAAACCAAACTGTACCGGTAAGAAATTTGACTAAACACAATTCTAAGCTCAATAAATTTGGAAAACTATTGAAAAACACCAAACTAGGAAAATCACAACAATGAATTTCAAGATGTTTCAATTCAATACGGCCGTAAAGTTGGGTTGGCAATGTAACTGGTTCTCCATACCAGTTTCTAACTGTCAGGTCCTCAATTCCTTGCAGTGCCAAAAACATAAGCCAATCACGAATCTCTTCATAATTCAAGTCTTCCATTCCAGACAACGGTTTGGGATCTACAGAGAAGACAAACTTTTTTATGGGACCCGTAAGCTGATTTAAAAGTCTAGTAACATGGCTCCCATCAAACTTATATGTTAAATAATAAAATAAATCCTCATCAATTATGACTTCGGTGAGCAAGGTCCACTTAAACCTCCAATTTGTAGATAAAATAGAGGTGCTCACCGCTTCTGGTATTGGCAACCGATTCAAAATGTTACCGATCACTGTATCTGGCATGTTGCTAATATAATCTCTCATAATGGTGATAACATTAGCTCGAAACAACATGGTTTTCAAGGAAATTTTGTTGGTTTTTTTAATTGTCGGCAGGAGGCTTTGGATGAGGGTTGTTGATTTGCAATTGATGGTCAGAACGAGGGTGTGTTATGATCATTATATGTGGTTGTTGGGTTGGTTCATTGATTCGCGCGCCCAAGATACAAGCTTTTCAAATTTGGTCCGTAAAAAATGGCCAAAACCCATTTTACTTATCTAGGTCATGTGCCGTTAAATATTTGATGGGCCCAATGAAACCTATTAGTCTTCTACATTAAAAGTCAAATATCCAGAGAAAACAAAACGTCGCCTCCTTTAATGTTGATCCTGTGATACTTTAAATAGAATATTTTAAGATTTTATTGTGAAAAATTTGTGAAAGGTGAGTTTAATGAGTCTACAAACTAAGTTCAAAGTTAGGTATGTATTTTGATGATACAACAAATGAAATAACTACGTAAAAATTGAAAACATTGAATCATGAAAGCAACACCAAACATTGAAAATGAATTGGTTGTATACTTACAACTGCTAGTTATTTTTACTACCACTATAGTTAATTTTACTACCGCTAGTAAAACTGAAGTGGTTGTAGACTTACAACTGCTAGTCATTTTTACTACTGCTATAGTTATTTTTACTACCGCTAGTAAAACTGAATTGGTTGTATACTTACAACTGCCAGTATACAGGTTACTACTGCTAGCTATTTTAACCACTGCTTGTGATAGAACACATCAACGAAATGATGCCACCGTCGTTAATATTGTTGTATATGGCCGTGTTTGTGCTGCCTGTGTGTAGGTGTTGCTGATACCATTCTGGTGCCCTTGTGTAGGTGTTGGTCTTACTATTCTGGGCCTGAATAGAGACATATTGGTTTAGTGCTGCTAGTATTAAACTTACAACTGCTAGTTAAATTGTACTAGTGTTGAATGGTAAATCTGTTAAGTTCAAGTGTGCATAGTCACTAGTTGGTATTTATTAGTTGATTGTAGAATACGAATTGTAAGAACTAGAAGGACTCCTTGGTTTATAAAAGTAGTCAATAAGGAAAAGAAGTTGCCCTACGTAGAACAGTTAGTTGCCACATTGTTTATTGGAAACAACTGCTAGTTCCCCAGATTAAACAAAGATGTATAATGGGATTAAAGAACATAGGAAATAGTAAATACGTTGATATACAACGTTTCATACAGACAACCTACTACATATTACGATTACTACATAATTATGAGTTTAATGGTTACATAATATATATAACCACTTGATTTATAAAATTCAGCAAGTATGCAAAAAAAGCTAACCACTCCATGCTTCCTTCACATACAGACATCGTACTAAAACCACAAAGCTTCATTCCCATTAAGCATGATCCCTAACTTCTGCCGAACAAACCTGTTGAATATGAATATAATGGTGTAAGTTAAAAATAAAACATTAATAGAATGGTAAGTTAAAAATAAAAATAAAACATACTATAAACAGCATGGTCTGGCTGATTTAACAAAAGAAGAGATTCTTTGTATGGGGCGATGTAAAAAGATCCCACATCTCCTAACATTCCCATGCAGACAAATAATTCAAGTTCTTTGTTGTACACAAATACCGACTGACCCAAATGATTGGCGCTGTACGCTTCCACTATTGGAGCTTGATCCTTTGTAAACCCAAGCAAACGAACCGAATATAGGGTATGGATGGCGAA
The DNA here is from genome assembly GCA_019973895.1 of Chrysanthemum seticuspe. Taxonomy (NCBI): domain Eukaryota; kingdom Viridiplantae; phylum Streptophyta; class Magnoliopsida; order Asterales; family Asteraceae; genus Chrysanthemum; species Chrysanthemum seticuspe. Next base: position 252,604,505 of record BPTQ01000009.1, read on the forward strand.
TAGGCTTCTAAATGATGTTATGGAAGAACCATTGACGTCCAACAACCATCCGCAAAACAATGGAATGTCTTCACCAATGATCGTCCCAGAAATCACTAGAGAGGTTCCAAGATCGAAAACATTGAATGGAACTGGGAGTTCATTTTTTAAAATCTGTGGTAGGTCTATAACTTTAAATTGGCTGGTTACCAAATCAAAAGAAATCAACATATAAATCTTATAAATAACACCGTCCTCATTAGTTAACTTTTCACTCCCAGTCCAATAGAGAAAACGACCTACAACTGCATGACTTTTACGTTTCAATTTGATAGTTTCACGAGGGGGTGGAAATTTTCAAGGATTGTCCACCTTAACGAGTTCAAAGAAAAGACAGAGACATACCAGAAACCACTTTCGAAAACAGGATAGGAGACCTTCACGATCGTCGGGTCAAGAGTGTCCGGACGGACGGCAAAACCAAAACAAATCTTTTGACGTTCGATTTGATGCGTGTAAACCGGGACAAATACTGCAAGTGATTTTTTGATTGTCGGGTTCCAAATAACAGTCATTAGATTAGAACCATAGACAAAACACCAAAGACCATTAGAATTGCCAACTGTAATCATAGATGAAAGCATTAAATCTGTATTAAGTGGCGTAGCGATTAGCTGTTCATCTAAAGCTAACACAAAACCTTGGTCACCCATATCGAATGTTAGCTTAAATAAACACTGATCATTACGACGAACACCGTAATTAAAGATGAAGCTTCCACAATCTATACTAGCCTTCCATAACTTGCAAACACTACGTTGCTGGAGTATAGACTTAGGAGGTAGCCTACGGATGATATCTAGTTGAACATCCAGTGGGATATTGTCAGACATATTTTCTAAACAAAAGCAGAAAGATTGGGATAAAGATATGAAGTCAATAGACCAAAAGAAGAAAGAAAGATTTTGTTAAACAAATTGTATTGAAGAAAGAAGAAAGTGATTGGGAACAGAAGACATTAAAGGACATGTACCGTAAATTTGTGTTTTTTGTGGGCGTTTGTTTTTTTGCTTTTTTTTTAAAATATGAAATGACAAAACTATCCTCGTGTATAAATACAAGTTGCCCAAAAAACATAAAGATGCCCAAAAAACAATACAAGTTTCCCAAAAAACAATACGTTACAATACATGACATATACCTTCAAAATACGTACTTGTGTCATAAGTTGTCGGACACATGGCAGCCCCTGGTTGGGTCCAAGAAAAGCGGTGGGCAACCTGTCTATTTTCGAATTTTAAAAGGGCGTGGTCCATAAAGTGATAAGCCTCAGGGCGCGCGGTCTATTTGACCAATTTTCCCATAAAAAAATTACTTTTCTTTTGGACTTGTGATCTAAGAGTTCTTTGGTTTAGGTTTCCTATGACATTGTCTAGCGGATGATTCCTAATTTCATCATCAATGTCATTTTATAAGTTTTTCTCGCCATTTTTCTTTATGGCTTCTTCTTCAACTAAATCATCATCCACCAAGGGTGATGTTTTAGCCGGGGGAGGACCTTCATCGGATGTCAAATTTAGTTATTTACTTCCAAACACCTATGAAATAATCTAGAGTCGGTTTCGTTAGACTTTAGGTCAAACTTTGTGAGAATAAGGTAGGCTTTATTATTTTGGGAGTAACCTAGGAAAACACCTTCGTAAGACTTTAGGTCAAACTTGGTGAGGTAGTCTTTTGTGTTTAAAATGAAGTATTTACTTCCAAACACCTATGAAATAATCTAGAGTAGGTTTCCTACCTCTCAAAATTTCGTATGGTTTTTTTTTCCTAAGGTAGGCCTAATCAAAATCCTATTGACTATATAAGTTGAGGTGTCTACAGCATTACACTAAAATTTATGTGGTACGGATTGTTCATTTAATATCGTTCTACTCATATCTTGTAAAGTGTGATTCTTCCTCTCAATTACACCATCTTATTGTAGAGTGCGTGAAGCCGAGAAATTGTGTGTAATCCTATTAGCATCACAATATACTCTAAATTGCACTTCATTATCAAATTCTCGACCATGATCCATCCTAATGGAAACTATTGGACAACCTAATTGATTTTGGAAGTTCTTACTGAATATTTTGAATTGCTCGAAATTTTCCATCTTATTCTAAAGAAATCTTGTCCAACTGTACCTAGAATAGTCGGCTACTATTACTAAGGTGTAGAAATTTCCTCTGTAACTCCGTACGGCGGATGGACTGAATAAATCCATGTGGAGAAGTTTTAGGGATCTAGAGGTCGAGACTATATTCTTAGCTTTGTGACTAGCATAGGCTTGTTTTCCAATTTTACAAGCGTCACAAAATTGTTGATCAAACTTAAGCTTAGGTAAGTTTTTAACTAAATCCTTAGATGCCAAAGATTGTATCAAACGCATATTAGTGTGACCTAGTCTCATATGCCATAGTGTAGAATTTTCATCTATGGTTGTTAGGAAAAGTTTGTCTTTTGGCTTATTTCCTATTTTCATCACATACAAGCAGTTTTTCCTAGATCCTCTACCTATGGTATTACCGTCCTTAGTAATCTCACTACCCTCTTCAGAAAATATTACCTTACACTTATTATCACATATTTGACTAATACTAAGAAATTTTAGTTCTAAATTATCTACATGCTCAACATTTTCAATAGTAAGGGAGTTTCGAGTGATCGTACCTTTGCCTATGATGTTCCCTTTTAACTTACTATCAAATGTAATGTGTAGGACCTTACTTTTACATCAACCTTACGCGTATACCCACCTTATCACAAGATGAACACACGTAAACCAAACACTATGCGTAAATGAAGAGAGAAACAAAGATGAGAAAGATGGTGACTTGAATACTATGTTATGCGTATGAAATAAGATGAAAGAAAACTTTATTACTTGAAAAAAAAACACACACACACACACACACTCAAGCACACACCTCAAATGACTCATTTGAGGTGTATTTATACTACAAGTACATATGCCCTAATGGGCTATGGGATGGGCTTGGATTGGATGACAACTTATACAAGGCTAGCTTAACATAACATTTAGCCATTTAGCTTAGCCCAATCCACGAGCCCGTTGACTATTCTAGCACGATATCTAACACACGTTACAAAGTTCCTAAAAGTGAATGACCATCACTTCTAATAAAAATGTTACGGCTAACAATCTCCCCCTAAGGGGTGGTCATTCAAAAGATGCTCCACTTGATTAGGTCTTTACTTTTCTTGAGCTTGAACTTTGCGTGTAGATATAGAATAGTCTTAATTCTTTGTTCCTTCATGCTTTGTGATCAATTAATATGGTTGTCTACCGTTGTCAACTTCGTTGGTTAGGTGTCTCCACGTCTTTCTCCAACATGCTCACACTTCTATTTGTCTTTTGGTTACCAATGATGTAGTTCTCGAGTCTTTACACTTCTATTTGTCTTTTGGTTACCAATGATGTAGAATCATCTTTAACTTTGTGTTGCCTTGGATTTTGATGAGAACTTTCATGTGTTGTTGGTATGAGCATGTGGAGAATCTGCACGATCTCTTCCTCCCGCGAGCATCCATAAGAAGAAAACATAAAACACGGGTTAGAAATAATCCTGCGCTTACAAGTTTGAATTTCGAGTGTGTTAACAGCATAGTGTGAAAACACGCCTCTAATTCTCACAAAGGCCGTTCCTGAACTGGAGTCCCACAAGTGAGATAACACGATGTACCGAAGTACACCTACAGTACAGATGAGTCGCTGAGGTACACCGAAGCATCACCCCACGACTATAGACCGTTTGAGACACACTAAGCGTAATCTACGGGGAGTTACCGAAGTGACCTGCTGTCAGGGCTGCTTGATGTTGACCCTGACAGGAGTTTCCATTCAATCATTGAAGATCAAAAATGTGAAACTTCTCATAAATGTTCTGGCAGATTGCTAAGATCTACGTAGGACTCTAGAATATATCACTTGTGTCCTTATTGATGAACAACAAGCGATGTCATGTCAAGTGTTTCTATGAGATCTTTTGATGAATCTCATGGCTCTAGACTCAATAGTGCATTTTGGTTTTCCTAAGCGGAGACTAGGGAGAGGGTCTCCTTCTTCAATACCAACAATCTCTAAGAGAAAGTCGATAGATTATGTAGGGTCCCAGTGAGAATGAAACAAATCCTTTTAAGAGGAATTGAGTGGCTAGAAGGTTTAGTGCAGTGCGTCACTGGGTCCATGACGTCTTTGTCTTCAATACCAGTGTCATCTTAGTGACAACCAGTAGCAGATGAATTGAACCCGGTTTCTGCCCTAAGGTTGATTATGGAGGGCTATTTCTTTTCATCCTTTTTCATTACATTTCTTTTTAATTCTTCAACCCCTTCTTTCTCCTTTCTCACATTACTCCTTTTTTCAATCATACCTAAGGACTTCTAATACTAACTATTTGTGATGTCCTTGGGTAGATCCCCCCGGCTCTGGCGGATCATAGGACGAATTTACCTATCCTTAGTCACCTTATAACTCCATGACTGTCCCATGTTGCCATAAAACCTTTTACTTGAAAATCTCTTAGAGCGTTTATGATTGAAAATATGTTTGAAACACTCCAAGAGTTTTATATTTTTAGAAACACTCCCCCTTCACATGTGCTTATATTGTTTTATCTGAAATCTGCACAGAGAGGGTAGAGTTCGCACTTTTTGAATTGATCGACTTTAAATGAGCTAGACCGATTCGAGACACGTTTACATCACTAGAGAACTAGCTTGAAATTATTACCCGTCCTGGTCAAGTCCATAGAAGTTTCTCGAAATGGTACACGATTCCTCGTCAATTCATTGGTTTCAACTGAGTCGAGCTCTTTTGAGATTCAAACAACGAACATTAAACTTTTTGATCATATTTTAATCATGTCTCCTCCCCCTCAAAAATAGCATATTCGTGATATTTTTGATATCAACGGATTAAACAACATTGTTAGAATCTTTTGGGGAGACAAACGGATTTGATTTAAACATGAATTTGGAACATTTTAGTTTTATACTCCCCCTTTAATAAAGCATAATCAATTAAAGGGTTTTAGAGGGAATTATCTTGAGCACAAAATATATTGAAAGATTTTGAAAATATTTTGGAACAATCTTGAAAAGGTTGTCAAGATGATGATGATTTCTCACCAGTTTTAAATGTAGTGCACTGAAGTGTACACTTGATTTTTCTTTATAAACACTAGTTTTGATTTGAAATAATCAAAAGTCATCATTTTAGTTCGGGTTTCGTACTGAATTATACGAAAGCCATTGTTGAAGAAATTTTTGAGAAACGACATGTTTTAGAAAACATTTAAAGAACTCTCGCTCAAGCATCTGTACATGCCCGTATCATTGTTGAATGACATTTCTAGAAGCGTACAGAATATCGATTATACGAGAGACATGTCGTGAGAAGAATATTTTTGTTTATTTTTTTTTGAAAGATTTATATTTTTATATTTCGCTTTTGTTGGTTTTTCAAATTTTGTATTTTGTTTTTCAAAAATATTTACAGCGAAACTTTTTTGAAAAAACATATTCAAGAAGATTTGAGAAGACGTTCTAACTCCTCAGGGGTTAGGCTTCGCATTCCAATTCGTCGAACTAAATCGTTAAACCTTTCTTTTGGAAGGGCTTTCGTAAATAGGTCGGCGAGTTGGTAATTTGTCTTTACGAATAATAATTCAACAGTACCTTCTTCTACGTGTTCTTTTATGAAGTGATAGCGGACACGAATGTGCTTAGTCTTTGAGTGATGAACAGGATTGCACGATATGTCTATGGCACTTTTCGAGTCACAATACATAGGTATTTTATCGAAAGTAAAGCCATAATCTGTGAGTTGTGTTCTCATCCATAGAACTTGAGCACAACACGCAGATAGAGACACATACTCAGCTTCAGCGGTTGAAAGTGCAGTGCAATCTTGTTTCTTTGAAGACCAGCTGACTAACTTTTCTCCCAAAAATTGTGCTCCTCTGGATGTACTTTTTGCTGTAACTTGATCACCTGCGTGGTCCGCATCTGAAAAGGCAATTAGATCAAATCCAGATTTCTTCGGATACCAAAGTCCCATGTGAATGGATGTCTTCAGGTACCGAAAGATCCTTTTAACCTCTTTGAGGTGCAGTTCGGTAGGCTTTGCCTGAAACCTTGCTAATAAGCAAACAACAAAATGAATATCGGGTCGACTAGCAGTGAGGTACATGAGAGAACCAATCATGCTCCGATATTTCTTCGGATCGATAGGTTTCCCAAACAAATCGGCTCCAATTTTTGGTGAAGTTACCATTGGTGTACCAACAGATTCACAATTATCCATACCATAATTTTTCAAAATCTCAGTTGTATATTTCGCTTGATTTATAAAAATTCCACGTGGGGACTGATGTATTTGTAAACCAAGAAAAAACTTTAGTTCCCCCATCATGGACATTTCAAATTTGCTTTTCATGAAATTTTCAAAATGTTTTGAAAGATTCGGATTAGTTGACCCAAAAATGATGTCGTCCACGTAAATCTGAACAATCAAAATGTCGTTATTGCATTTTTGTGTGAATAAGTTAGGATCAACCTTTCCTTTGGTGAAATTGTTTCGAATCAGGAAAGAGGAGAGTTCGTCATACCACTGATAAGGTTTTAAAATGTACCTTTTTGAGGGGTCGTTTAAGCCCTAATTTGATCACTTTTGTATCCGTTATTACTTAATATCGTTCCTTTTCACTTTTTAGGTCTCTTGAAGGCAAATTGTTGTAATGGCACTTATTTGGACGAAAAGGCGCGGATATACAAAGAAAATGGCCAAAGTCAAGAATCGAGACACTCAAGCTGCTAAAATACAAGGTGACGGCGTCACTGCTTAACTGCGACGCCGTCGGAGGATTTTGTGACGGGACAGAAGCCAAAACTCTTATTTTCAAGTGACGACGTCAAGTTATAAAAGAGTAGGCCGTCGCAACTCAGACGGCCTAGATTCGATCCAGACGGCGTCAGAAGCTGAAGAGGACGGCGTCACAACTACAAGGTGACGCCGTCACAAGCTGATCAAGACTATCACATTATGCACGCGAAGTAGTTGATATTGTTTTGGCCATAACTTTTGCATACGAACTCGGATTTAGGTGGTTCAAAAGCCCACGCGACCGGAACGAGAAAATCTACAATTTGGTGAAAAAATGGTCATGACGCCGTCACTCTATATGTGTAACGCTGTCACTCTTTGCCGACAGAAAATCTGCCTATAAATAGAACATTATAACTTCACTTTTTGTAAGCCCTAAACCCTAAGTCCGATTCCAGGGTTTAGGTAGGTGTTTTTCCAGCAACTTAAAGGGTTTCAAACACTCCGTAAACATCGTGTAATGATTTGTTTGTTAATCCAATCCTATGGTATGTCTTCAATTATCATAATTGTTGCTTGCTCTTCATTAATTATGCTTGGCTAATTCACCTAGTGTTTGCTTATGATTGTATGAAACTTGTATATAATTAATTAGATCTTATTGATTTCTTAGTGATGCTTGTGTCTATCTTCATCATTAGGGTGTGATAATTTCAATGAGTCTAATTGGTTTAGTTTATAATTCTTGCATCCTACTGTCTCTTGTTTGATTGGTTGTCTCTTATCTTAATTGCTTAATGACCTAGTAATGCGATAGGTCATTCGTTGTGTAATTAATGCTTGATTAATCTTTGTGAACCTTAGGCTATAGCACTTAGAACGGTTTAGGCTAAACCATCCAAAGAGGGCCTTAGAGTTAGAGTTTACAATCCCTAGTGGGTTTTGTAGACGAGACCCTTTGGTAAGTTCAAAGAGTTAGGTATAAACGCATACCCTACGACTTTAGACACACAACGCGTTAAGAATAAGGACGTGACAATTCAACCATCAATAGGACGTGACAATTCAGTAGGTAGAATTGGATAGCTAGCAAGAAGTAATACATCATAAGTAGATACGCTTCGCGTTCCTGGTAGACCCATAATTTAGTTAGTATCTTTTGGGATAGTTGACTAGCAACTAATTCCACCCTCCCCTCCAAAACCGAGATTCATAAAATATAAAAATACAAAAATAATCATCCCTCACCTTTAGACTTAAATCGACATACACTTCAGCCTAACGACACTATTCCCCTAGAGAACAATATCAATACCCGTGGCTTACCCTAATACTACACTACAACGATTAGGTCCACTGCCTAGGGTGTTATAAAACTTGCTCGAAGAAAAGGAAGTTCCTTTGACCCCGAATGACGCGTGTAGCGTTATCAACCACGCTCTCGGAGCTTGTTTCAAACCATAGATTGCCTTTTTGAGTTTGTAGATGTAGTCTGGATGTTCCATGTCTATGAAGCCTTCTGGCTGACTCACGTACACTTATCCATTGACTCTTCCGTTCACCATTATGGAGAACGCGAATCCACGATATCCGCGATTTGGTTATTTCATGAAAAAATTTGATATTACCGAAGCGGATTATTCAAGATGGTGGGAAGAAAGTAACCAAGTCCATAAACCTTTTGAGGGTTTCACCATTCCATCAAGCCCACAAAATACCTCATCTAGAGAAACCTATGCTTCGTTTGAGCCTTCACCTAGGACAGACTTTCGTGAACAACCTCCGTGTTTAGAAACTATTTTTAGTGAGGCCCTTAGGAGAACTGACCAAATTTATGAAAACATTATGGTAAGCAACCAAGCATTAAACCATAAGTTGGATCAATTACTAGAATTGGTTTCATCACGACCTAAGGAAATAATACATGATGAGCATATAGATGATGTAGATGTGATTGAGGATGAGGTGAAAAGTCTAGACCCACAAGGTATCCCACAAGTCCCACCATCATTTAAGGCATACACACCGCACGTGACTTACCCGGAAGTAGTAGGAAAGACTTTAGGAATCCCAATGGAGGTAGAACATTTGAACCAAACGCAACTGGAGAATATAGGTTTGAATACTTGTAGTCTCAGTCTTACTCTTAGTTCTAGGGAATTTCCTAGTGTTGATGAACCAGAACCTCAAGCTTTACTTCCATCCTTAGATAAACGAGGAACCGACCCACCCATCAACCAATTTAGTTCGGGTAGTTTTAGGATGAAGGAAGCCATTCACACACCCCCTTCACCTCACGTGGCATATTTCCACCCTAAGGGTGTGTATCGCTACTATCACCCGCACTTAAACTTAAGTGTAAGAAAAACTTCCCCTTTATCTGTTAAATAAGGGTAGAGTCAGGCTCGTGACTCGAACAAAAACAAGCGCTTCTTGGGAGGCAACCCATGTGTATTTGTTTTTCATTTTTTATTTGTGTGTCGTATATCTTTTATTAATTGTTTATTCTCATGTTTAAATTTGTAAAAATGCTTTATTTTGTTTTTAACCTCGTCTTAATTGCATATAAAGGTATTTTACATAAAGGATAAGTGTAGGGAGGATTACACACGTTTTCAAAAGAAACGTAAACATGAGAATAACAATTCATTAAAAGATATATATGTGTGTTTGTTCGAGTCAAATGCTTGTATCGAGTCATAATGGATGTTTTGCAGAAATTTTTTCCAGATTCTAAAGATGTAAATTTTCCAGAATTTTTTCCAGAAAATCGCGGACCAGTTTTTGTCAGGATAACCTGACGGAGTCATGATTGCAACCAGACGGCGTCAGGAAGGAGTAAAAACAACAGATTACTTTTTTCTCGTTTTCTGAGCTACTTATAAATTTTTGGAATTTTCCAGGTCTTAATTTTCCAGAAATTCTGTAAACATCCATTCCACAAGCATTATATCTTATTTAAGTCTGGAATTACATCTTGTTGAGATTTTTGTTTGTTCGGTTTGATGCGTTGGGTTGTCTGTTTTCTTAAAGTGTGCAGGTTTTATTTATCAAGAAGAAGAAACATAAGATTGGAAAAAGCTTTTCACGCATACATTCTTCTTGGGAAGGATTTAACCAATACTTCACACACGGATCCTACCGAGCTAATCAGGGGAGTATTAGTTTCTTTCGTTTTTTATTACCTTCTATTATCATAAATTTGATACTTTCGGGAGTTTAAGTGTAGGGAGGGAAAATAAAACGGGAACTTTGAAACTATGCTTATCCTTGACTATTTGCTTTGTCCAATTGTATTTGTGTAATAAACCATGAGAAAATGTCGGTTAGGGTAATTTTGGCGTACCCCAAGTGTTTTGATCTTTTCAATTCGGGTCAAATTAGTGTTAGAGTAATAAAAACTCAAGTGTAGGGATGTGCCTATAAATCCCTATCATTTTGATGTTACCGTAGAGGATGGTAGAGAAAAAGTGTATGAAAAAAAAAAAAAAAAAAAAAAAAAAAAAAAAAAAAAAACCATACGGGCTACCATCCTCCATCTATCCTTTAAATTTATGTTTGTTTATTTCAGTTATTTAGAGTCTAGAGTTTCGAGTCTTGGCTTAGCAACGCCATTCTTCGTATGCTTGTAACATATAGATTTTTGACTTGCCACCACTAAATAGCCTATCCCACCAAACCCTTTGTTTCCCTACCGTAAGCCTAACATTACAACCCTTTAAAGACCTCTTTGATAGTCTTTCCTAGGTGCTTACGCCAAAGTAATGGAGGTTTGATCTATTCTCAAGCCTATGGTAATCTATGTACTAGGACCGGTTAACGAGTGTTTAATCTTCCATTTCCAACTTGTTATATTTCATATACACCCGAGAGAGATGTGAGTATCCAAACACCCTATGTGAGGTGCTAGTATGTAGTTTCCGTGCTTGTTATGACTTTTGCGGGGCTTATATGTGTTGTGGATTGTTTTAAACCAATGCTTCATGACCCCTAACTTATAAATTAATTGGCTAAAAGCACATTTGCTTGAGGACAAGCAAATACCAAGTGTAGGGATATTTGATAAGGTTTTAAAATGTACCTTTTTGAGGGGTCGTTTAAGCCCTAATTTGATCACTTTTGTATCCGTTATTACTTAATATCGTTCCTTCTCACTTTTTAGGTCTCTTGAAGGCAAATTGGTGTAATGGCACTTATTTGGACGAAAAGGCGCGGATATACGAAGAAAATGGCCAAAGTCAAGAATCGAGACACTCAAGCTGCTAAAATACAAGGTGACGGCGTCACTGCTTAACTGCGACGCCGTCGGAGGATTTTGTGACGGGACATAAGCGAAAACTCTTATTTTCAAGTGACGACGTCAAGTTATAAAAGAGTAGGCCGTCGCAACTCAGATGGCCTAGATTCGATCCAGACGGCGTCAGAAGCTAAAGAGGACGGCGTCACAACCACAAGGTGACGCCGTCACAAGCTGATCAAGACTATCACATCATGCACGCCAAGTAGTTGATATTGTTTTGGCCATAACTTTTGCATACGAACTCGGATTTAGGTGGTTCAAAAGCCCACGCGACCGGAACGAGAAAATCTACAATTTGGTGAAAAAATGGTCGTGACGCCGTCACTCTATAAGTGTGACGCCGTCACTCTTTGCCGACAGAAAATCTGCCTATAAATAGAACATTATAACTTCACTTTTTGTAAGCCCTAAACCCTAAGTCCGATTCCAGGGTTTAGGTAGGTGTTTTTCCAGCAACTTAAATGGTTTTAAACACTCCATAAATATCGTGTAATGATTTGTTTGTTAATCCAATCCTATGGTATGTCTTCAATTATCATAATTGTTGCTTGCTCTTCATTAATTATGCTTGGCTAATTCACCTAGTGTTTGCTTATGATTGTATGAAACTTGTATATAATTAATTAGATCTTATTGATTTCTTAGTGATGCTTGTGTCTATCTTCATCATTAGGGTGTGACAATTTCAATGAGTCTAATTGGTTTAGTTTATAATTCTTGCATCCTACTGTCTCTTGTTTGATTGGTTGTCTCTTATCTTAATTGCTTAATGACCTAGTAATGCGATAGGTCATTCGTTGTGTAATTAATGCTTGATTAATCTTTGTGAACCTTAGGCTATAGCACTTAGAACGGTTGTAGGCTAAACCATCCAAAGAGGGCCTTAGAGTTAGAGTTTACAATCCCTAGTGGGTTTTGTAGACGAGACCCTTTGGTAAGTTCAAAGAGTTAGGGATAAACGCATACCCTACGACTTTAGACACACAACGCGTTAAGAATAAGGACGTGACAATTCAACCATCAATAGGACGTGACAATTCAGTAGGTAGAATTGGATAGCTAGCAAGAAGTAATACATCATAAGTAGATACGCTTCGCGTTCCTGGTAGACCCATAATTTAGTTAGTATCTTTTGGGATAGTTGACTAGCAACTAATTCCACCCTCCCCTCCAAAACCGAGATTCATAAAATATAAAAATACAAAAATAATCATCCCTCACCTTTAGACTTAAATCGACATACACTTCAGCCTAACGACACTATTCCCCTAGAGAACGATATCAATACCCGTGGCTTACCCTAATACTACACTACAACGATTAGGTCCACTGCCTAGGGTGTTATAAAACTTGCTCGAAGAAAAGGAAGTTCCTTTGACCCCGAACGACGCGTGTAGCGTTATCAACCACGCTCTCGGAGCTTGTTTCAAACCATAGATAGCCTTTTTGAGTTTGTAGATGTAGTCTGGATGTTCCATGTCTATGAAGCCTTCTGGCTGACTCACATACACTTCTTCTTTCAGAGTACCATTCAAGAACGCGGTCTTAATGTCCATCTGATAAACCGTGATGTTTTTGTGAGCTGCATAGGCTAAGAATATCCTGACTGCTTCAAGTCTAGCTACCAGCGCGAATGACTCTTCAAAGTCTATCCCTTCTTCCTGTCTGTATCCTTTGGCCACGAGAAGAGCTTTGTTGCGAATTACAGTCATCTCTTCATCCCTTTTTTTCTTCCATAACCATTTGAGATCAATGACGCGAATGTCAATTGGTCTTGGAACCATATCCCAAGAGTCATTTAGACGGTATTGGAGAAGTTCCTCCTGAATTGCTTCTATCCATGCGGGTTCTGCCATTGCCTCGCTAATGTTCTTTGACTCTATATTGCTAATTGAGCAAAGGTAAATGCATAAGTCGCAATCGGTGGCAAGTTGGCGTCTCGTCTGAATTGGCCGTGAAGGTTCACCAATAACTTGTTCAATTGGGTGGTCTTTTGTCCACTTTAGAGTAGAAGGATACCGTATGTTATACGTATGCGAGTTAGATGGTTCTCGTAAGCTTGAAGATGATTCAGTTGATTCCGTAGCAAACGGGTTTTCAAATAAGTCTTCATCTAACGTTGCATCGTTTTGGTTTTGAGTATGTTCTTCTTGAAATGATATGTTTTGGTTTTGCTCATCAACTGCTGGTAAAACTGTTTGAAGACTTGGAGTTGCTGGAGTAGATGTAGATGATGTTGATGGAGTTGGTGCATTGGTTTCGACCGTGGTAGATGCATCTTCTGTTGGTGGTGGTGGATGAGTTTGAGCGGGTGCAGCGGAATGATGGTTTGATGCATTTGTCGAAGTTCCACCATAGTATTCATCGAACATTAACTCAAAGAAATTCTCCCATTCATGTTCATGAGGAGTGCCAGCAATAGTTGATGGAGCTCTTTGTTGTACGAGTCCTGAACTGATGTGTCCAGAAGTCTGCGGGTTTGGTGCGGGTTCTAGAGCGAGTCTCTCAGAAGCCATTTTTGAAAGTTCGTCAAATTTCACATTTATCGTCTCCATTATCTTCCTAGTTCGTCTGTTATACACCCTGAATGCCCTCGAGTTATCTGAATATCCAATGAAGATTCCAATATCACCTTTAGCTTTCAGTTTTCCTAGATCTTCTCTGTCGTTTGTCGGATAGCACAAAGCGCCAAACACGTGAAGGTAAGATATATCAGGTTTTCTGTTGTTCACTAGTTCATATGGGGTTTATTGAATCTTGGATGGATTAGGGATCGGTTCTAAGTGAAACAGGCAGTGGCAACAGCATCAGCCCATAGAAATAACGGTGCACTAGAATAAATTAGCATTGTGCGAGCAGCTTCCACAAGAGTACGATTTCTTCTTTCAACTACTCCATTCTGCTGTGGAGTTCTAACAACTGATGTCTGATGTGTAATTCCAACATCTTCAAAATAAGCTCTTAACTCCTTATTTGTGAATTATGTGCCGTTGTCTGTTCTTACAACCCTTACTGGAGCTTACAGAAGTACTTGAATACGTTTCAGGAAGGTGATGATGATGCCTGGTGCTTCGTCTTTTGATCTCAGAAACTTAACCCATGTATATCTTGAATAGTCATCAACGATAACAAGAATATACTTTTTCCCATTAATGCTTTCAACTCTCATTGGGCCACATAAGTCCATGTGCAACATATGCAACCTTGCTTCCGAACTAGGTGCGGGTTTGGGTTTATATGATGCTCTTTTGCTTTTTCCTTGTTCGCATGATGGACATAGGTGATCCTTGGTGTATTTGAACTTTGGAAGTCCGTTGACGATGTTGTCTTTGGCAAGTTTGTTGATAGTGTCCAAATTGAGATGGGATAATCTTCTATGCCACAACCAGGACTTTGTTCCAGATGCTCGTGTCATAAGACATATTGGTGATAAAGAGGCCATTTGGTTAATGTCGATAGCATACAAGTTTGTATCACGATTCCCAGTTAAGAGATCAGTGCCATTCAAGTTTCTAACGAAGCAAGCATTTTTCCTAAAAGCAACCTCTAAATCTGCATCACAGAACTGCCCGACTGAAAACAAATTGTGTCCCAACCCTTCGACATAGTAAACCCGAGTGATCAAATAATTTCCAAAAGGTAGATCTCCATAACCCATGATAGCTGCTACATGATCATTTCCAAATCGTACAGTTCCCATGAATTTCCAGACAAAATTGATCAGCAGCTTCAGATTCCCGGTCATGTGCTTGGAGCAACCCGAGTCGACGATCCAAAGACATATTTCGATAACCTGCCAATAACAGAAGAAGAAGATTTTGGAAATCGTTTTGCTTTTGGTTCCTTTGGGTAAGAGGTAAAATCCTGATCACACTCACAGAAGTTATCTATTTGTAAGACAGGTTCATCACTCATTCTACCATTCTGGAGTGTGAAAGTTCTACCCGTGGGTTTCCAAACGTCATCCCTAAAGTAAACACTATGCTTCTTATCAGTAGTGTAAAGCCTAAGTCTTGCCACTATTCTTCCTATTCGTTTAACATAAGTTCTTTTAGGAACGTTCTTCAGAACAGGCTTATCATTCTCATTCTTAGAAACACAATCATCATGAACATTGTTTAAAGATTTCTTGCAAGTTAAACAAAGAGATTCAACTGATTCATTAAACTTAGCAGAGTTCATACGTTCGTTACATTCAGATGAAATGTCTTTCTTATTACAAAGAGGTAAATTCCTAGGGTGTTCTTCTACTTTCTTCTCTTTATTCAAGCGACTACTCTTAGAGGCAAGCGAGACTATATTGTTCCTTGTATTGCTCTTATGCTTTAGTCTGCTGCTCCTAGAGGTGCTTCCTAGTCCTGTAGAAGGTAAGGCACACTCATTAGGATTCACATTATTATCTAGAGAAGTGGTTTCAGCTTTCCTAGTCTCTTTGGAGTGCTTTTCTAAACTTATGTCGTTTGTTCCATATGGTTTAGATGTGGAGGCAGACGCATTAGTGGTACTCATCTTAAAAAGGCCAGGTGCTAAAACTTTTGGTTTCTCGATAACCGCTTTTCCTTTTTCAACATTTTGTTTAGGCAAGGCAGGTGGATTGACTGGTTTGGATAAATCATTTTTCTCATTGACTTTTGGAGGAGGCATAGAAACAGACATTTTTGGTTTTAAAACCGGTTTGGGAACAATTGCTTTCTCCTCAGTCAATGGTTTTGTAATCTTAGTATCCACTGCCTTTCCTTTTTGACATTCCAGCTGAGCCCTCAAAAGATCATTTTTCGCTTTCATGTCATTGTAGGCACGCTCATACGACAATTTGTCATACTTGCATTCCTCAGTTTTTCGATCAAGTTGTTTAAAATATGATACATTTTCTTTTTCAAGTTTTTCAAGAGCTTTTTCATATTTTGAAACAATTTTAGAGGTCTCAGACTGGAGTCTTTCATGATCTTCAACATAATATGTTTGTAAAATAATGGACATAATATCGGTAGTCAGAACATCTTCGAAGAGAGAATCATTTAAATTTTCCAAAACTTTGATGTGTTCAACACTTTCATTAGCTTGTTTTACCAGGGATTTATGGTCCTTGACAAAGTCAGATGTTTCTTTCAAAATGCTTGGTCAAAATGAATTACCCTTGAGTTGATGTTATTCAGCTGAGGGGCAATTTCAGTTTCAAAAAACTTTTTATTTTCATCATCAAAACTAGAAAACCAGATGTTAGTTGTAATATTGGTTTTAGATTTGACAGTCTCTTGAAGTCTCCCAATTCTAGTTTTAACATCTTCTAAAATGCTTCTGGCATCAATTGTGTTAAAAGGATTGTATGAAGACATTTGTTCGATTTTCGAAAGAGATTTTGAGACAGCAACTGGTTTTGAAACAGATTTTGAAACTGGTGTTGACACTTTGTTTGAAACACTGGGTGTGATGGAAAATTTTGACTTTTCTTTTTGTGACACAAAAGTAATTCCATTAATTTTGTTCCATTTGTTATAATCAATTGGTTTTAGATCTGGATTCTTTTGTTTCATTTTTTATCTACTCTCATCCGATAGTTCTAACATTTCATGAGAATCATGAACATTTATGGGTTCATGCAATGCTTTTCCATTGTTCAAAACATTTTGTTCTTTCTGAGCTTTCTTGAGGAAACAAGGAGGTGTGTTACCAAGAGCCATTTTTTGTGTTGTATGAAAATACTGATTTGTTTGATTAATCAGCATATTAGTTGATTTAGCTGAATGACCCGTTGTAACAAGCAAATTTTCCAATTTTTTGATTTTTTTATCTTTATCAAGAATTTCATCAAGGAGAGAATCTTCTCGTTTTGAAAAATCAGTAATCAACTGTTTCTTCTCTTTTTCAAGATCAGAAAACATTGTTTTTTGTTTAGAAAGTTGGTCATTTAGATCAGAAATTTCCTTGTTTAAAGATTTTATTTTCAAGTTTAAATTCACATCAAGTGTGTTATACTTGATTTGCAATTGTTGTTCTTTTAAAACGGAATTTCGATAACCAATTTCTAATTCTGACTCTTTGTTTTTGTGAAATTCAAAAGCTTTTGCGTTCTCCTTGTAACTCTCAAGCTCAGCGGTCAATTTAGCATTCGCGGCCTTAACTTCGCGATTGACCGTTTTAACTTTCTCGATTTCAATGCCACAGTTATTGATTAATGTTTCAAAATAAGCATGTATTTCCTCATCAGTCTCAGTATTTTGTGCCACACAGCCTCCACTAGGATCCACATCTGGAGTTTCAGAGTTAGTATGGCTACAACTCGGATTGTCCAGGTATGTATCATAAGTAGGTGCGGATGTCACAGAATGCTGCTCATCATGAGTAAACACATCAAATATGACATTGTTATAGCATGGATCAATGATTGGTACCTCAGATACTGCATTGGCGTCATAGACAAGAGGTGCGTCAGAGTCAGTGTCGTACTTAGTCTCCTGAAGGTTTGCCATGAAGATGCAGTTCGCATTGATTTCCTCTAGGTCTTCCAAATCATCCATAATAGCCATAAAGTTATGTTCCTCAGCACTCAATTGAAGTCCTGCTTTTTCCTTTTGTACCAACATGATAGCTTTCTGAAGATACGCAAGATCCTTCTTTTTCGGCTTAGTAGGACAATTCCTTGCCATGTGACCCACTTCTTGACAGTTGTAACATGTAACCTGATTAACCTGATTACCCGGATTCACATTTCCATAATTCCCAACGACTGGAGCTGCAACATTCCCATTCTGATTTCCCACTGCTCTATTCCCAACATTCTGTCCCATCTGATTTCCAACATTCTGACCCAACTGATTACCCTGATACGGAACCGCCTGATTACCCATACGAAATCCAGTAGCATATCCCTGTTGATTCCTAATAACTCCAACCATTTGTCCTTGATGACCCATATTCACACCCGGCTGTGCAATTTGCCTGTTGAGAGTGTTTGATGAAATCCTTTGGTTGTTGTTAGTTGGTGTAGAATAGCGACCTCTGAATGCTTTAGTCAAAAAAGCAAATGCAGTTGACAAAGCTTGTTCTTGTTCAGTTTCAAGATCAGTGATTCCTTGTTCCTGGTATTGTGGATATTGTTATTGTTGATTGACTTGTTGTTCTTGAGAGTAGAATTGTTGTTGAGGGATAACCGCTTGTGGTTGTGGAATGTATTGCTGCATGTTGTTGTTGGTGGAAGATGATGAAGCTTGTTGTTATGTATTCACTGTAGTTTAAGTCTTTGCAATTAGTGCCAATGGATCATGATTCTTTCCCAATCTTTCTTTCCTAACTTCATTGACTTCAGCTTGGTTTTGTTTCATAAAATCGTTGAGTTGATCAAAGTTCACCTGATGTAAGTCCTTTGTTTGGTTGACAATAGTGACATATCGTCCTCATTCTTCTGGAAGATTGTTGAGAAATTTGATATTTGTCACGATAGTTCTGGGTGCCAACTTTTTTATGATCAGCTCGTTTATCAAAGTGCAAAACCTTCCATAGTAGGATTCAATGGATTCTCCTGGAGTAGATGTAAACCTCTCCCATTCAGTTAGCAACTTGTTCTCCATATCTTGTTTACCAATTTCAGTTCCAACACATAGCCGTCTAATACGTTCCCACATATCGAAAGCAGTTTCACAACTGTCTACAGCAGCAAAGATCTCTCTTGGTAAACCCAGTTGGACAATGTGAATTGCCATGTCATCTGCTTCGACTTGCTTCTTATCCTCTTCAGTGTATTCTGATTCATCTTGAGTACGAAAAGACGGTGGGACGGGAGGAGTTGCATTAGGATTTCCAGGGTCTTGGACTTGTCGAGGCTTGAAGGGTCCATTCGTAATGGTTTGAATCATCAGTTTTCCATTAGGTTTGGTCTTGATGTAGCTGAGCATTCGACTTGTCCATTGAAGATAACCACCTTTTTCCAACATAGGAGGACGGTTTTCGGCACCGGCTGCATGAATGTCTTGTTGAGTTGCCATAGATGAAGGTAATTGATGATAAAGTTGATGTAGGATCGATTCAACGATAAAGGAGTTGTGTTTGATGAAGATTAAGCTCGGTTGTTGTAGTGAAAATTTGGTCTAAAAACTTAAAAACCTCAATAACTTCTGTTCGGAGTGTTTTTAGGACTTGAAGGTTGACCCAAGTTCATTCGGCGGTCTATTCTCCTCGTTCTCACGGTCGTTTTGATGGGTAGAACGCAGAAAACGGAGTTACGGTTCAAAAGTTATGGCCGTTTGAAGTTTTGCTCAAAATCTTACTCGTAATCCTTAAGCTTATGCGTAAGATTTGGTTGCTTAGGCGTAAGTTTTGTTCCTTAGGCGTAAGTTTTGAACCTTAGGCGTAAACTAGTAACCTTACGCGTAATAATTAATTCTTATGCGTAAAAATATCCTTATGCGTAAGATGTTATTCTTAGGCGTAAAAAATATCTTACTCGTAAGATTTAATGCTTATGCGTAAATCACAGTCTTAGGCGTAAGATTGAAATCTTATGCGTAAAAACTTGCTTACGCGTAAACAAGAATCGTATCTCTCTAACTTATCCAAACTAGTGAGATTTCACAAGTCGAAGTGTTCCACAAACTTATCCAAGTGAGGGAAACACTGAGTCATCGTTGTTGCACGAAGATTCTTTACCAACTGCTTATGCGTAAAATTCAATTCTTATGCGTAGAAAACTAGGGTTTTGACTTTTTCTTAGGCGTAAAAAGAGGGTTTTGACCAAAAGTTGCTTACGCGTAAAAACTGTCCAGAAATGCAAAACCACGATTTTTCACCCAAAAACATGTTTTCAAATGATTTCTTTTGCACAAACTTCTTCCAAAACACTTAATGATCAATAAAGACTACAACTTTAAGCTTAAAACCACGTAAAAATCAAAACTTTATGCAAAAAGCCCACGTTTTATAGGAAAAAACGCAACTTTTCTTGTAAAGCTTTAACAAAAAACGAACACAAACACTCCTAAACCATTGTTAGGCGATTGATACCAATTGTAGGACCTTAAATATCTCAACCTTATCACGTATACCACTTATCACACAAGTTACACGAACCAAACACAAACACACGTATGCGTAGAGCACGTGAAACACAAACTGTTATGCGTAGAAAGAAAGAAGAAAGATTAAGAGAAATATGGTGACTTGATGATGTTACTCGTGTATGCGTAGAGAAAGATGAAAACAAGAACTTGTTATATTGCTTAAAGAAAACACACACATACACACTTTCAAGCACACATCTCAAATGACTCATTTGAGGTGTATTTATACTACAAGTACATATGCCCTAATGGGCTATGGGATGGGCTTGGATTGGACTTGGATTGGATGACAACTTATACAAGGCTAGCTTAACATAACATTTAGCCATTTAGCTTAGCCCAATCCACGAGCCCGTTGACTATTCTAGCACGATATCTAACACACGTTACAAAGTTCCTAAAAGTGAATGACCATCACTTCTAATAAAAATGTTACGGCTAACATAATGGTACATCCATTGTATGCTTTGTACGATGAGAATAGACTTCGATTTTTCGTCATATGATTAGTGCATCCATTATCTTTGACCCATTCGTCGGGCTCCAAGTAAGTTCTCAAGCATATCTATTAAATAACACAAAAACTCAAACATTATGTCCCTAATATCTCATGGGTCCAAAGTTGTTAGTGTTAAACATCCCATGTATTTGTTGCATTTGATTTGGATGTTGAAATGGAGGACAAATTTCCCAAGGCAAGTAACTTCGTTGTTAGAATTTATTCCAAGTTACGGGATAGTTATTTGGATAACTTTTCCTTCTAAAAGTACTTCTAGATTTTAGTGTTCTAGACCGAGGTTTAGAAGTAATTGTTTTGCTAGGTGGAGGAGTTTTTGGTCTAGGTTCGGGTTTTATAAAATGGGTTTTAAAGATGGTTTGTAAAAACGTTAAACTTCTTTTCTGCTAGCAATACGTACTTTGACATTGTTAACTTCTAATTTTTTTAGGACTTAAATTATTTTTCAAAACTGAAATTGATCTGTCATTCTCGACTGACGGTATCACGGTACCATTAAATTTTATTGTACCGTCCGTACCTTTAATGGTACCGTCTACTGGTACTTTAGTTTTTGCAGATTTTACAAATTTAACTTGTTTTGTCCCACCTGTTGATGTTTCATTTAAATTAAAACCTAATTCTGTTTTATCACCAGAGTACTTTTAACACTTAATATTTCGTTAAGTGATTGTGTATCTTTTTCGAACTTAGAAAGCTAGAAGGCATTTTCTTTGAGTTTTTCGCTTTCAACTCGAAGAAATATACAAGACGTACATCCAACGTCAATTTTTTTGTTTTTCTCAAGTTGACTTTGTCTTTTAGTTTTAAAATCTCCGTTCTAGCTTTGTTATAATATTTTTTAGCATCTTTATTCTAGTTATGATTTTTTAGCTTACTTCACATATTTTGTTGTATTCATCATATAGTTTGTTATCATCTATTGAAATATTATCATCACTATAGTAAGAATAATCAGAATATACCTCATTTGACGCTTTAGCCATAAGACATGTTTCGTTATTAGGTTTTTCCTCATCTTCCTCACCGCTATCACTCCAAGAACCGCCAACAAACACCATTTGGTTCTTGGTTCTCGGTGGCTTCGGACATTCTCCGATTATATGATTTGGATCCCCGCATCTAAAACATTTCCTATCGCTTTTTCCTTTCTTGTCATCCTGATTCTTTTGAAACAACCTCTTTTTATCCCTAGGTTGCCTTACAAATCTACCTCTTCTTCTAAAGAAAATTTTAAAATCCCTAACCGCTAAGGTATATTCTTTGTCTTCATTGTCGGAAGTTAAAGTTTCCTCATCACTAGACTCTTTCATAGCTTTTAAGGCAAGAGATCTTACTTTCTCTCCTTTGCCTTTAACTATATTGGAGTCTTTCTTGATTATCATTTCATGACTTTCAAATTTCCTATTAGTTAATCAAGTGATAATGTCACCAAGTTTTTCGACTCTTCAATGGCGGTGACCTTTGCTCTCCATTTAGGATGTAGTGCCCTAAGAAATTTCCTAACATAATTCTTGTTAGAGTAACCTTCATCAAGAGCTTTAACACTAGTTATAATAGTATTAAATCAAGCAAAAGTACTATCTATAGTTTCATCTTCCAGAATGGAAAATTGTTCATATTGTTGCACAAGAAGATCGATCTTGTTCTCTTTGACTTGACTATTACCTTGAGGGTGACTAACAAATTTTTCAAATTTCTTTTGCCGTATCACACATAAAAAATATTTCAAATTCCTTTTTTCGGTAAAGCATTATAAATCATCATTTTAGCCTCATTATTTTTGGCTAGTTTCCTTTTAAGATCGCCACTTTGTTTTTCATAAGGAACCATTTCATCCTTTTTAGTTTTCGGATTCTTTACAATCGGTTTAAAATCACCCTCGGCAATGACATGCCAAAGATCAATATCTTTTGATTTCACATACGTTCCGAATCTTGTTTTCCAATAGATAAAACAATCAGTTTTAAAAAGTGGTGGTCTTTGCATAGATTTTCCTTCTTAATATTTGTCAAAGTCCATTGATCGATTCAAGTTTTAAATACAATATATTTAAAAATTCTTGGTTGATATGGCTCTGGAAACAATTGTGGAAAACTAGAAGGGGGAGGGGTTGAATAGTTTTACTATTTAATTCATTATAAAACTTAGTTTTGAAAAACTTTGATTCGAGTTTCCGTGAAATAAATCAATTGCAATATAAACACAATTATAATATACCTAAAGCAAACAACTAATAAACACTACGAGATTAAAAGTGAGAGATGAAAAGATCAAACCAGGACACCGAGATTTATAGTGGTTTTGTAACGAAGCTCCTCTGCGCCCTACTCCACTCTCCAAGTACCCAACTCGAGAGTTTTAAGCACTATGTCAACAAACTCCCTTCAGGCGAAGAAAATCGTACAACATCGCTTATCACAATTTTCAACACTAAGCTAAATGTCGAGTACTAATCTAGCTAGTACCAATCTCACTCATGATCCACTCGATCTTCTCACAAATCACACAACCTAAAAGATCTACCCGATCATCACACGATCAACCCGATCTACACACTATTAACACAAGCTACACAAGATCTACCATATCTCTACACGATAACAATGATCGACACAACCTAACAAGATATGATGACTAAGAACTTGATGTATAGCAATATACAACAAGTATGTAACAAGTGTTACGAGTGCACTAAACTAATACTATAATACTTTGTATCTTTTTTATATGTTGTGTTCTTCTTTTGCACTTGTAGAGGAATAAAAATCACTTGATTGGATGATTGTATCACTGTTAAACAAAAACAAACTAACTAAATGATTAAAGAATCAAGATTAGAAACGGTGAATTTAACTCAGAAAGTTCTGTATGAAAATGGTGAAATGGAGTGAAATCTTGTCCACTATTTATAGGCAAAGAAAAACTAGCCGTTACAGGTGACGGTATTGTTAAATGTCAGACGATACCGTTAGATTTAACAGTACAGTCGGGTTTAGTGCTACCGTCCCAAAAATAAAACGCTCATCTTTTTGTTTTTAGTGGTGAAGGTGTATTTGGGAATGTTTGGAGTTGTTTTGGAGAGAAAAATAGCTATTATGATTTTTGGACTTGTTTTTCTAAATAAAATATTTATTTTTAATTCAAAATAATTTATAAAATATATTTTTGAATCTTTTTGTCACATTATTTAAAGTTATTATTACAAATTTCATGAAAAAATTAATGGATTATTTAAAGATAAAACTGTATTTTACAAAAAGTAAGAAAACTAGTTTTTTAGTTTGCACTCTTTCAGTTTTTTGTCATTGTATTTTTCTGTAGTCATGAAAAGATAGTTTCTTGTCATGTTTAAATCATTTTGTGACATGTAACATGTATGTTGGCATTTATATTTTAAGATTAACGGTATGTCGATATAGATTAGTTAGCATGATAAAAATGTTTTATAGTTTCTCAATTTCTAAAACATATGCTTATATTTGATTACAAATATAATAATAACAAATAAAAAAAAAATCGTTTTATCTAACTAGTGAATATATTTATTCTTTATCCTTTTTGAAAGCTGTTTACTATAAGGCTATGCGCAGTGGAGGTTGAAACCTTCGGTTGGTTGCCTCGGTCGTGGTCGGTCCTCCCTTTGTGGAGGTGCCGGTCTTCGTCGGTTGGGGAAAGAGGAAGCCCAAACTCGGTTGGCTTGACAACCGAGTATAAACAAAGCTTAAACCTTTTTTTTTTCAAAACTTTACCACTTTTACAACATTATAAATACCAACCTCAAACACATTTTTAAACACACAATTTCAAACACAATTCAAACAACTTCTCTTCAAATCTTCAATAATCATCATGTCACAAAGAAAAACTCCCAGCTCAAAAACCCGACGATCCCGACTTCCCCAAAATTCCCCGGACTTGAATTTCTCACCGGATCCACCGTTTCAATTAACCGGTTTAACACCACCACAAAATCGGGATGTTCGTTTTCAAGCAGCCGGTTTTAATTATCAAACACGACTACCACAACCCAACCTTAATCAAAACCCATTTTACGTCAATCGTCCATATTTCCCACCGGGTCGTCTGACTATCAATCAAAACCAAGCACCAAGCGGTTCGTCATATCATCCTAACATGGATTTCTCACAATCTTCCCAACATAATCAATCATTTTCACCGCTTCATGCTGTTAATCTTGATATGGATTATGAGCATTTTATGGAATTCCCTCCTGCTCAATGCTTCACGTCTCAACAATACCCGACTCAAGATGCTTCGGTGGGACAAGGTCCATACCCGACTCAAGATGCTTCGATGGGACAAGGTTCGGGGCACGGTTCATACCACGGTTCTATTCGTGTTGAAGACGATGTCGAAGAGACGTCACCCGTCAAATCAAAGAAGGTTACAAAACGGGCTACAAAGGGGAAGGGCAAGGGAAAGAATGTTGCAACCGCACCCGTCGTACCATGGACAAAAACGGAAGAAGTCGCGCTTTGTAGAGCTTGGGTACATGTGTCAGAAAATTCGGAAAGAGGGAACTCTATCAACCGGAGTGGGTTTTGGGATGAGGTGATAGCGTACTTTGAAAGTGAAACTGGTTCAACAAGAACCTACGACTCCATAACGACCAAATGGAAGGGTAGGATTCGTTCCAGGGTTGGTTTCTTTTGTGCAATTATGGATAATATCAAAGATAATCACGGAAGCGGTGAGAATAACGAATACCGTGTGCTTCACAAGCATGAGTTTACATTGAAGGAGTGTTGGAAAGTTTTGAGAGGGCATTCTGCTTGGAAAACTGTTGAGATGCCTAATTTCACCAAGACTAGTCGCAAGAAATCCAAGACTTCGGAAACCACCTCGGGGTCAACAAAAGGTCCTTTTCATCCCCAAGAGGTGGATGATTCTGAAGAAGAAGAGACTCGAGAATCACGACCAAAAGGTCGTGACGCAGCCAAGAAGAAATCACACGAGGCACCCGCTTCATTTCTTACTAATATGGCCGAGAACTTTTTCAAGATCAAAAAGTCAAATAAGGAAAAAACCAAGAATATGAAAGCGGAATACATAAAGTTGAAGCAGCAAGAGATGGAGCTTGCAGAGGCAAGGGCAAGGCGAGCCGAAGAGTTAAAAAGGGAGAAACTTGAGCTCCAACGTCAGCAGCTTGCAATGGCAGCACAATCAACCCGGACGCAAGATTTAATTTTCTACAACACACCTCTCGACCCAAATATGCCCGCACGACAACTACAAGAACTTGAACAACTTAAGGCCTCAATCAAAGAATGTTACACCTTAGATTATTAAGTTGCAGTTTTTAATAAGTATTGTAACGTCTACGTTTTATTACTTTAAGTTTTTAATTATTGTTGTAATGTTAAGTATTTTTATTAATGAATTTTAATTTTGTGTTTAAAAATATTTGAATTAAAAAAAAAAAAAAAAAAAAAAAAAAAAAAAAAAAAAAAATCTCAGGTCACCACTGTGGCAACTAGGTCGTCGTCAGGTCGTCGGAGAGAGAAAGCTGATGTGGCGGCGACGAACTAGGTCGCCTCTGTGCATAGCCTAAATGTGACACCTCTGTTTATAGACTACTTTCAACTACTAATATGTTATTTTTACTTTTTAAGATATATTTATTGTTTAAAACTTATAAATAAATATTATTTTAAAACAAATTAAAATTAAAGCAAAACTTTATAAGACCGAAGAAATACATCGAATTTAACAAAAATTAAGTACGAGGTTAAGGGTTGAAGTTGCTTTATTCCGAGGGCAATGTGGTAAAGCATTTTTATAGGACATGTGATTCTTTACACTTTTCCATCAAAAAGTACCAAGTCATAAAACCTTTAAAATCAACCACCATATGTTCCGACTATTCCCTTTGACCCCAAAATAGAAATTTCACTTTTACATACAAAAAAACTTTTTAAGTTTTAACCATGTTAGTTTTGGTACATATTATTTCATGTTACAAGCTGTAACGCTATTTGGGTACACCAAAACTCGTGTGTAACGATATCATACCAGACGTGTCGATTCTCTAATAATACAAAACGATATGTAAGAAAAAGAAACTGATCATCTAGCCGGTCGCAAAACCGACATGAAAAAAAATAAATTATGTAACATCAGAGACAATTGACAATCATATATCATAAGAAACGAGCATACACATCTAAAATCTTATTTTTACTACATTTTAGTTGTTAAAATTATATATAACCTTAAAAAGAACGAAATAAACTTTCTGATCTGCTCTATATATATATAAGAACGATTAATCACATATAAAACTAGCTCGTTGTACCTAGAATTTTATGTCGATTGTCGTCACGAAGAGCTGGTTTCTCGTGAAAACGCAGAAATTAACGACTCTTTTGTCAATTGTTCGGGTCCTTGAGACTTGACAACAAAAGTATGAAACATCATATCATTTATCGCATTCATTTTTGATTCAACCACTTTTATCTTTGATTCTTCAAATGTTTGAATCACTTTCGACACAGGGTGTGCTTCTAAAGGACTAGTAACGCGTACGACAACTTCGTTCTCAGTTGCTTGAACTTCGATTTTGTCTAAACATACTTTGTAATTCGGTGATTGTCTTTCTGATTCCATTTCCTTAAGCTTCTTTTGAAGATCAGTAATGTACGTTATCGCATCGCCTAACAACGATGCTTTATCCATTTTCGAAATATTGGGTACTACAGCTCGTAAAGCGTAGAATCGTTGGTTTAGCTTCTCACGCCTTTGTCTCTCGGCTTCGACATGATTTAATGGCTCTTCACGACCATTAGCTGGTTTGCGCCCACGTTTCCTAGGCCGTTTTTCGTCGGTTATCATGCTTACCATTTCTCTATCATCTCTTACCAAGCACTCATCAGAAACCTTCGACTCGGTGATCCCCGTAAAATCAATTTGCAGCTGTGGACCTGGTTTTTTAGCCCAATTCGAAAAAGGCACCCTTGGCTCCTCCGGTTTCCGAACTGCGATTTTTTCGCGAAACTGTGGTTGGTTCAGACCCGAACTTAAATCCTGACCAAATATTTTGGACATCTTGATCGTACTTATAGTACGATCAGGATGCCCATAACCATTGGTTAGGGTTATCTTATTACCTGAAAAAGAAGCTCTGATTGACTGCAAAACACTGGGGTTCTCAGGTATGGATCTAACTGACCCAACTTCGAGAACCCCGATGTCAGTCGGAACCATAACAACTGTCTGAATGCCAGCTGCTTTAGCAAGATTCGATCTAAAACAATAATCCGAACCCGAACTCAACGCATCCGAGATCCACAAGTCTCGGCCCGCCCCGAAACATCTCCCGGGCCCACCTTCACCATTTCGAAACAAAAAATACATAGACAACAAAAAAAACATTTCAGTATCAGTAACTTTATCCAACCCATAAGCATAATTATCTTCATCTAAACCACCAAACAACCCATGCACTTTTTGTAAAACATTTTTCTTCATCATTTGTTGCTTCTCATCATTTTCTAACCTAAACCTTAGAATTCGACCTATATCGAACTCTTCACCTTCTTTAGGCTCTCTACACGACCCATCACCCCATCCTAGCACCAACTCACCACTTTTCGAACGAGAAACTTGCCAAAAAATAGCATAGTTCCAGCTAAACCTTGCAGAGTTTGGATTGTCCACTAGATGTGATAACTTATGTTGCAAGTTTTCATCATTAGCTAATGAAGTAAATGAACATTCATTAGCAAAAGATGTTGATAGTAGATAATTAAATGCTTTTGATCCTAGCACACTTGAAATAATGGACTTATCTTCTTCTGATATATTTTCTTCTCCAATCATACTAGCTTCGCTTTTCATATCAAAAAATTGCTTAGATACAAGAGCTGTTATGGTAAGTTGTGAAACAAAAGTTAAGGTTGTTTTGGGACATGAAGATTGAGAATTGTTTGTTGAAATGTTTGCAAAGGTTGGGATGTTTTTTTGTTAGAGAGAGGGAAGTGGTTTGTTTGTGTTGGTCCTTTTAATCTATACTTGCGAAGTTGCGTGTGTATAAACTATGGCACGTTGTTCTATAGGGTACTCATGAAACTAACCATGGTTGGGTTATAATAACAATTTTTTTATTTTTTATTATTGATCTTTTGATAGTGACATTATTTTATTCACGGAATGTAATACTCGTGGTTTTTTTTCTTTTTCTTTTCTATTTTACTTCCCCTCAAACTAAATTAAATATATTACGAGTAATTTTTATTTTCTCATTGTTCCAAAATTTAAAATTTATTTTCATTTTATAGTAATACATGATGATTATACATTTCTAAAACCATCTCCTATGTACAGTAAGAGATTTCTTACAAGAAACGACGAAATTTTAATTTTAGTTAAAATCTATACTACTTATAATGCACGAAGGCATCTCACTCTTAATTCTAAAACGTAAACGAAATTAACCATGATTTACAACACTTTAATGCACCCAATTTTCATAATTACAACAAAGTATGCAGATTGTACAACAAAATAAAGTTTGGTGTCATTTTAAGACCAAAATTCTATCAGACAACATTAATGCTATTAAAAACACCCATTCATCAAAAATTACAACCATTTAAGCACATTGTACAATAGTTGCAACCAATTTTCAAATTTACAACAAAATAAGCATATTGTAATTTTCAGACTTACAACATTAATGCTATTAAAGTGGTCAATGTTATTAATGACTATAATGAGTACTACTTACAAAAAAAGAAACATATTATACAACACTTTAATGCACATGATTTTCAAACGTACAAGACAAGAACCATAGTGTTCAACAAAACACCACATTAATGCTATTTAATGTAGTCAATTATTTAACTGGTCAATAAATACAATTAATACAGCTATGAAAACACCCCTTACATAAGAAATACAAATTATCAAGCATATTGTACAACCAAATTAAGCAATTCCTGCATTAAATTTCACTACTACAAATAATAAAACACATTATACAAATATTCAAGCCCGAACGGGCAACGGGCCAAATGGGCTTGAGCCCGAACAGGCGCAGACCAAACGGGCTCGAGCCTGAGCAGACACGGGCCAACGGGTTCGAGCCTGTACGGGGACGGGATATACGAAATTCTTGATATCGGTAAATTTATTGTTAAAAAGAACATAATAAACTAAAATACATTATTCATCGAAATTTTTTATTTCAGGGTACCCGCCGCTGTAACGCGCGAGTACCCTGCTAGTTTAATTAATGAGAGAGCTTCATTTGAAAATATATTACTCCTTCCGTTTCAAAATATAAATCAATTTAACTTTTGAATTGAACTTTAACCGTGTGTATATATATATATATATATATATATATATATATATATATATATATATATATATATATATATATATATATATATATATATATGAGCTCAAAGTTCGATTCAAAAAATCAAATATGACTTATATTTTAAAACGGAGAGAGTATTGTTATTTACTAATTGAAAGTTAAATTTGAACTTCTTTTGGTCAAACATAAAAAAATTTGCTTATGACAAAAAAAATAAGTATAAAAATATATTATTGTGTTGATTTTATAAAAGAAACCAGAAATAAAAATAAAGGGGTAGTAAATAAAACTTTAATTGTTAAATTTTAAAGAGAAACTTTAATTGTCACTTTTAGACCAAAAATAACTTTTAAGGATAAATTACACTGATCGTCCCTCAAATCTACCCCGTTCTCACAGTTGGTCCCCGTTTCGTTTTTTTGGCATACAGTGTCACCGAGGTTGCAAAGCGTGACCGTTTGGTCCTTATAGGCCCGTTTTGGCTAACAAGCGTTAACTTTTCTCGTTAGTTGACTAGTCAACTGGATATTTTTTCTTTTCACTTATTTTTGTTGGCGCGTTTGGTCCCTTTCCTGCCTAAAAGTCTTGGGAACAGTTTATCTACCTGTCGAGTGATGGATAATGCCTATTTATACCCAATACCGAATGGTCGATTGTTCATACCCAAGAACACACACATACACATAAATCCGAAACAAAGAAAAGTTCAAACAATGGCAGAAAATGGATACTTTCAAAATGATCAAGAAGAGTATGAAAAAGTGTTAGACAACCATTTCTTTTTTGACGCAGTTCTAGATACTTTTGGGGATGAACCCATTGTTGAATACGGTTCGTATAGGCAAGTAGATGAGTGGATGAGGAGCAGGATTCTCAATGGGTTGCGGACACAAGGCTTTTACTATGATGAGATTTTGGGACTTAATGAGGAGGAAGAGCAAGATGATGATGAAGCGGAACAAGATGATGAGGGGGAGGAGCAAGATGAGGAGGAGCAGCAAGAGGATGATGATACCGGGTTAGCAGATGTTGATTCTTTTGAAAACATGATTAAAATCGTGAACTTTTGTTTCAACAAATCAAGGAAAGAAAGGAAAACAAGGAAGAGAGATGTGGTTCGAACAAGTTGGAGTGAAATGGAGTCAAGTAGTTTCTGATGTTAGTTAGATGAATAAAATGGCTGTAACCTTAAAAACATAACAATGAAAAATTTGGTTGTTAATTTATTGTTTCTGATTTATGGTTGCTTGCCAAATATGTTTGACTCAAGGAAGTCAATAAACAAAAGTTTGCAGTTTGTGGTATTTGGATATTTTGACTGTCTTAAGTTTGCAGAAAACATGTAAACTTTAAATTTGCAGAAAACATGTAAAATACCAACATGTAAATCACGAGGCCATGATTTGCAGAAATCATGAACCCATAATTTGCAGAAATCCATAACCTAAACACAAATTTTCTAAAGACAATAACACCATTTAAACTGCTACCATAAGTCAAATACATTACCATCAAATGTTGCATCATTCCAAAAGTTTATATGTTATACTACCATCATTAATTATAGTCATAAAAAGTTAAGAAGTTTTACAACCATCATCATAAACTTCCAAATACCATGATAACCTACCACAAAAGCTTAAGTTGGAGATCCTACACCATCTTCCTTTTGCCTTTGCCTTGGCTGAATCCAGGTGCTCCTAAACCTTTTGGTTTTTTAGTCTCAAAAGTCTTTTCACAAATTGCAGTTTGACTTGCATTTGAGTAATTGATGCTGGATTTCAGAACAGGTTTTAATATTTATAATTACTTGTGTACCTATGGTCTACCTATGCACTAACGGGCCGAGAACCTGGTCGTATGTAGTGTAGTAATTGGTAAAGTCGAGGTCGTCCCAAGAGGTATGTGTGCAGATTTATTCTAAGTCCCATTGTCACTAATATAAAGGGGGTTTTGATTTGATTAATTATTGAACTAATGAAATGAAATGAAATGAAATACGAAATTAAATTAAGATGAAAGACAATCAGTAGGGAGAAATGTGCTAGCCTAGTTACTAGTCTTGTTATGCCTTAATCCGGTTTTATTATTAATGCCTTCTAATGCTTTAAATGGGGGTAAATGTCACTAGACACCATTTGATCAATTCGTCTAGTCTATAAGTCTAAGATTCATATCCCACCGTAGTTACTCTATGGAGGTCTTGGGAAACCTAACTTTAGTCATTAAGTACCACTACAATCTAGACCTATTCTTAGTGCACGAAGCACTAAACCCGGCATGGTCCGCTCTAAGGTTCCCTAACTTCTTAAGTACCTCCACATGGTAGGTGATCCTATGGTCGATTCGCACGCAAGGACATGGTAGTCCTATGGTCAATTCTTACCATTCCTCGCAACCTACTCGACTAGGGTCCTATGGTCAATTCAAGCTAGCCTTATAGATACTACCATGCTTTAATACTACCAAAGCAAGGGTGTCAACGAATAGGAAAAGAAAGCATACACTATAAGCGATAGTAAAGCAAGAAAACACGAATCAAAGCAATAACAATTTCAAAACTAGGCTAACACACCAGGTGTTTAGCCACTTGATAACGCTCAATTTGAGCATGTTTTTAGTAGCGTTGTCCTTACTTTTGTGTATAGTATTTGGTCATATTTATGCGATTTTGTTACTTAATTGTGCCAAAAGTATGTTTGCATAGTATATTTAGTCAAGTGCAGGAAAAAAGTGGAAGAAATGACAAATAAATAAAGTTTGCACGGTTGTTTGAAGATTTTCGTATCAAGTGCCACGTGTAAAGACATTCCAAGCAAAGGAAGATCCAAGAATGCATTTATCAGAAGGTTCAAGCAACAAAAAATACCAAATATGATTGAAGAACAAAAGAGCTCCAATCACGGAATAAAAACGACAAAGAAAAGTCAAGAAATCAAGCTGCTAGCAAGCACCAGCCAATCGGTCGCAACCCGCAACCGGATCGGCTGGGGAATGGTACAAAGGCACCAGCCGATCAGCTGGACTGAAAACCGATCGGCTGGGCTGGGCAGCTCATTAAAAGTTCCAAGAGTAATATTCTTCGTTCCACGAACGATTCTAGTCCCTTCTTTTGAGCTTTATAGTCCATTTTATTTGCTTGGTGACCAAGGAGTAGCATTTAACACCGTAAGCCTTGAGATTAGTATAAATAAAACTCATTTGTGCTTTTTTTCACACACCATCAATCATCAATCTATCTAATCCTAAAACCACTCTCAAATACTCTCTCAAGCTCTCAATTTTCGTCCTTAGAAGTCCAGGGAAGTGTGGAAGTACTAGGAGTCACATTTGGAGACCAAAGCATCAAGTAGGAGACACCAATACTTGTGGTACGTTGCCTTAGCATTTGTAATCTCTTTTCAATCATTATAAGACTTTAAATTATGATTTCTAATGTTCAATATTCTGAGTTTGTGTTCATGTTTGCTAAGAGTGGCTAGTGCCTTTGTGCACTTGCTTAAATGATGTTTGCAATACTATGATTTGCTTATAATTGTGATAACATGTTTAATTCAATTTCAAGTTGATTCTAAGATCCAATTGTGTTTAAATTTCATAGTGACATTTTTTAATCAAGTTTGACTAGTTGTTTATAATTCCAAAGTTTTAAAGGTTTATTGTTACTCAACTAGTTATAATCATTTGTATATGAATGATTGTTTTTACCCATTATTCTTGATTATACAAAGGAACTTGAATGTGGTTGCAATGAAAATGCTTTTATTTGTCAAATAATATTGATTAGAAACTACTTTGTGGTCGAAAGATTAGTAGTAGATAATCAATTGTAACTTTTTTGTCTATGATTGGTTACCTTTTGTATTAACCATTTCTTAAGAGAATTTGATTAAACAAAGAGTTATTTTTGTGTTTGAGTTTGTGAAATTAACATGGAACAAACTTATGAAACTTGAATTGATTGGTTATACTTAAAGCTTGTTTTTATGAACTAAAATCTTTACGAAGGTTTAACTTGTAAGAATAATAGATTAGAACACCATCTAATTATCACAACAAACATGTTTAAAAAGTTATCACAATCATGCTCGTCATAAGTAGTAAACTAGTTTAAGCAAGTGTAGCTTTTAATCATTTGAATTTCATCATCTTTAATTTTGATACCTTTGGATTGCTTATAATAGATTTTTATCACTTATTTCTCGATTCACTCACAAATCCCTGCGAACGATCCCGACTTACCTTCATAATATTTCTATAACGGACGAGTTCACTTAGTTTTATGTGTTATTAATAGATTTGGTAAATCACCTCTTATAAATTTAAAACTTGTACGCAAGTAACACATCAAGTTTTTGGCGCCGCTTCCGGGGATTTTGGATCGTGTTTCTTTAAGTATTAAAAATCCATTTCGATCCTTTGTATAAAAAAAATTACCGAGCCGAGCAGCTGATCGGTTTTGATCAAACCCAATAAGACATTTCATCCAACCGATCGGTCGGGAATCGCAACCGATCTAGTTAGAACCTTCTGTCTAAAATCTGTTTTTTCGTTGCTTGTGTGTTTAAACGTTGCTTAGATTCTCTTGGTAATTTCATGAACACTCGTTCAACTGGAGAAGAACCGATTTCACCTCTTTCAAATCCCAAACATTTAACTAGAAGAAGAAGAGTACCTTTTGTTCCATTAGAAACCGTGTACCAAGAGTACCAAACCCACCGTTCGATAACCTACTCGAAACCAAAATCGTTTATAACCCATTCATCGATTTACCTTTTCCCATGGCCGACGATCAACCAATGTGGGCTCTTTACCGAAATGTAGCACCCACTCCTACCGGGGCTATTGTTGCCAGTAAATTAGGTAACAACTTCATCGTGAAAGGTCACCATCTTTCAATGATCAAAGACCGCCAATTCAATGGCCGTGCGTGGGCCGATCCGCATAAGCACATTGCCGAATTCATCAAAATTTATGGCATGTTCCGATATGGCGACAAAAATGTCGACGCCATCAAACTCAAACTTTTTCCATCATCACTCGTCGGAGATGCAAAAGTGCGGTACAACTAACTAAGCCCAAGAATTATCAATAATTGGGAGGAGATGAGGCAAGGTTTTGTAGGCCGATTCTTTCCACCTGCCATGTTTGATCGATTAATGGGGGAAATTCGTGCTTTTTCACAAAATCCAAACGAATCACTTGTCGAAGCATGGATTCGCATGAAAGATTTACTTCGCATATGTCATGGACATGGTCTATCCCATGGAACCATTATCCAAATCTTTTACCATGGACTAGATGAGATTTCTCAAGGTATTCTTGATGCCGGCGGAATTTTTCTCTATAAGACCCCTAACGAGGCACCTCAACTACTCGAAGACCGAGTACTTCTTAAACTCGATTGGTCTAAAGATTCCGAAAGCAAACCCCTAAGAAAAATCATTGCTTTCGCCGAAAGTTTCGACACCTCAAAAGTCATGGAGAAAATGGAAGCCTTGACTTCCAAAATCGACTCGCAATACAAAGATATTAAAGGAGAAATGAAACAAATGCGAGACGGTTGTAACAATTGTGGAGGAAATCATCCATCGTCGGAATATGACAAAAAACCTATGGGTGGACCCAAGGAGGGAGAAGCTAATTATGTTCAAGGAGGATACCGTGGAGGGGGATATCGTGGTAACTATTACGGAAGAAATTCTGGAAATTGGCAAGACCGCCAATAAAGGGATAACATCCGTGATTCTCAACCTCAAGAAAACAATCAACCTTCACAAAACTCTGACAAGAAGTTAGAAGAACCCTATTTCAAACAAACCATGAGAGAATTCGTGATTGCTCAAAGATCAACAAATGATTTTCTTAAATTCAATTTTTCAATCTCAAAACCAAAGTTGAGCAAGGTCAGAAAAATCATCAAGCTTCTATCCAGGACCTTGAAAACAAATTTGGTAGACTTTCTGACCAATTCTCTTCCCGACCGTTCGGTTCATTACCAAGTAATACCCAATCAAACCCGAAACCAACACCATCTGTATCAAACGATAAAACTTATCGTCCACCACAAACAAGAAATGAGCATATCAATGTTGTATTCACAAGAAGTGGTCTCTCATATGATCCACTAACAAACCCAAATGATAATTCTACTATCATCCATGAAGATAGTGAAGATGAAGCTGAGGAAGCAACAAAAGAAAATAAACCAATCCAATTTACCCAAGAAAAACTTGTTCCACTAATCAAGGCGTATACACCAAAAATTCCATATCCTCAACGCCTTAGGAAATAGAAAATGTAGGAGCGATATAAGAAGTTCATTGAAATAATCAAAGAGGTTAGACTCAACGTTCCTCTCGTTGATGTTATAGCTGGAATGCCCGATTATGGAAATTTTTTAAAAGAACTTCTGAACAACAAAAGCAAGTTAGAACAAATTTCTGCTATTCTCCTCAATGAAGAATGCTCTGCCATTGTTCAAAACAAACTCCCACCAAAACTTGAAGATCCCGAAAGTTTTCTGATTCCATGCACTTTAGGGAACAATATTCAGTGTGATGCTTTAACCGATCTAGGTGCAAGTAGAAATTTGATGCCCTATTCATTGTATTCCAAACTATCAGTCAATACTTTGAAGCCTACAAGGATGAGTATTTGATTGGCTAATCATTCTTACCAATATCCTGTTGGAGTTGCTGAGAACATGCTTGTTCAAGTTGGTAAATTCATTTTCCCAGTAGATTCGTAATCTTAGAGATGGAAGAAGATACTAGAGTTCCTCTTATTTTAGAAAAACCTTTTCTCAATACCGCTGACACAATCATTAAAGTAAAAGGTAAACAACTCAACCTTGGAGTTGGAGAAGATCGAATTAACTTTTTGATCGACAAGGCAATGCAATATCCACGTTCCAGTGATGACACTTGCTTCAATGTTGATATTATTGATGAAGTCACTGATGAAGAATTAGATGCATTACTTGACGATTCTGATCCGTTCATGACTACTTTAGAAAAAATTAGTGAAATGAATCTTGACAAAGAATTCGCTGATTTTATGGAAGTCAAATTTGAGGAAGAAGATGTCGAGGAAATTGAAGAAGGAGAAATAATGGAAGAGAATTTTAAGGAAATAACTTTCAATGAGCAAATGAGGATAAAATCTTCTCTTCAAGAACCACCAACAGATCTTGAGCTTAAACCACTCCCCGATCATCTGGAATATGCTTATCTGGAAGAAAATTCACTTCTTCCTGTATTCATATCTTCATTACTCAAAAATGAGGAGAAAGAACGCCTCGTTTCTACCCTCAAAAGTCATAAAAGATCCTTCGCTTGGAAGACTTATGATATTCCAAGGATTAACCCCGATTTTTGCAGACACAAAATTAACTTCGAGGAAGGTGCTAAACCCATTGTGGAAAGACAACTTCGACTTAATCCCAACATGAAAGAAGTTGTTAAAAAGGAAATCATCAAGCTTCTTGATGTCGGTATCATTTACCCCATCGAGGACAACCCTTGGGTAAGTCCCGTTCATTGAGTGCCAAAGAAAGGAGGAATGACCGTTGTAACTAACGAATGGAATGAATTAGTTCCTAGTAGGACTGTCAGTGGATGGCGCATTTGTATTGACTATCGTAAATTAAACAAAGCCACCAGAAAAGATCATTTTCCTCTACCCTTCATGGATCAAATGCTTGAAAGACTTGCGGGGAAAAAATTCTTCTATTTCCTTAATGGATTTTCAGGATATTTCCAAATTCTAATTGATCCTTCTGACCAAGAAAAGACCACTTTCACTTGTCCCATTGGAAGCTACGCTTACCGGTGTATGCCTTTTGGTCTTTGCAATGCACCCACAACTTTTCAAAGGAGTATGATTGCAATATTTCAAGACATGCTTGAAACCTCCATGGCCGTTTTCATGGATGATTTTTTCAGTTTTCGAAGACTCATTTAACTCTTTTCTATCTAATCTCAATAAAATGCTTGAAAAGTGTGAATCTGCACATCTTGTTCTTAATTGGGAAAAATGCCACTTTATGGTGACTGAAGGAATTGTGCTTGGTCACAA
This sequence comes from Chrysanthemum seticuspe, assembly GCA_019973895.1. Lineage (NCBI taxonomy): Eukaryota > Viridiplantae > Streptophyta > Magnoliopsida > Asterales > Asteraceae > Chrysanthemum > Chrysanthemum seticuspe. The sequence goes on from BPTQ01000009.1 coordinate 252,642,671, forward strand.
AATTTTCAGTTCAGGAATGGAGGTAGACAAAGCAAAAATCGATGTTATCACCAAGTTACCTCCTCCTACTAACGTTAAAGCCGTCAGAACTTTTTTTAAGACATGTTGGTTTTTACCGCCGGTTTATCAAAGATTTTTCCAAAATATCTCGTCCTATGACAAGACTTCTTGAAAAAGATCTTGTTTTTTACTTTAGTGCATATTGCATTAAAGCATTCGAAACCCTGAAAACGCAGATGACTAGTGCACCAATTATGCTTTCACCAGATTGGTCACTACCGTTCGAGCTTATGTATGATGTCAGTGATTTTGCTGTTGGAGCTATTTTATGACAACGAGAGGGAAAACACTTTTGCCCTATTTATTTTGCAGGAAAAACCCTAAATAATGCTCAACATAATTAAACGGTTACTGAAAAGGAATTATTAGCCGTTGTTTTTGCATTCGACAAATTCAGATCTTATCTCGTGCTTTCAAAGACAATTATGTTTACAGATCATTCAGCACTGATAAGGTTTTAAAAGGTACCATTTTGAGGGGTCGTTTTAGCCCTTATTTGATCACTTTTGTATCCGTTATTGCTTAAAATCGTTCCTTTTCACTTTTTAGGTCTCTTGAAGGCAAAATGCTGGAATGGCACTTATTTGGACGAAAAGGCGCGAATATACGAAGAAAATGGACAAAGTCAGAATCGAGACACTCAAAGCTGCTGAAAATAGAAGGCGACGGCATCCCTGCTTAACTGCGACGCCGTCGTAGGATTTTTGTGATGGGTCAGAAGACAAAACTCGTATTTTCAATAGACGACGTCGGGCTTTAAGGAGTAGACCGTCGCAACTCAGACGGCCTAGATGCAACCCAGACGGCGTCAGAAGCTGAAGAGGACGGCGTCACAGGCATAAGGTGACGCCGTCGCAAGGTTAACGTGGCCAAGACGAAACCCTAATGACGGCGACACGACGGCGTCACGAAACATAAGGTGACGCCGTCGCATATGTAATCTTATATATAGAATCCGAATTTTTCAGTTTTAGGAGAGTCTTTTTGGAGTAAAAACCTAAAACCGAACCAGGGGTATCTTGTACAGTATGTTAGGGTTCTAAACCCTATTTTACATCAAGATAAGTCTTTACTTCATCAATTCAATTATGTCTTTGATTATTTGGGTGTATGCTTGCATGTTCTCCATGTCCGGCTAATTTACTTGTGTGTTTGCTTAGGAATATGAAACTTAATTATTGAATATTGATTGGTTGTTTCTTATCTTAGTTGACTAATGATCTAGTAATGCGATAGGTCATTCGTTGTGTACTTAATGCTTGATTCATCTTTGTGAACCTTAGAATATGATTACCTGAGTAGTTGTAGGCTAAACCATCCAAAGAGTGCCTTAGAGTAAGAGTTTATCATCCCTAGTGGGTTTTGTAGACGAGACCCTTTGGTAAGTTCGAAGAGTTAGGGAGAAACGCATACCCTACAACTTTAGACACACAACGCAACTAAGAATAAGGACGTGACAACTCAACCATCAATAGGAGATAATTAAGGAGTAGTAAAACCTAAGTAAACACATCTTTAAACTATCATACGAGCACACATTGATTAGACATAGACTCCCACAACCTTAGTTTAGATAATTAGATAATAGAAGAGTAATCGGTAGAAATACCAACCCCCCAAATCCAATACCCGAGATTCGTACCTTTCAATTTCATAAAATATAAAAATACAAAAATAATCATCTTCAACCTCAACCTTAGCGTAGTAACTCCTTACTAGCATTCCTATTCCCCTAGAGAACGATATCAATACCCGTGGCTTACCCTAATTACTACACTACAACGATTAGGTTCACTGCCTAGGGTGTTATAAAACTTGCTCGAAGAAAAGGAAGTTTCCTTGACCCCGAACGACGCGTGTAGCGTTATCAAGTTTTTAACGCCGCTGCCGGGGAATAGAATAGCTAGTTAGTAGTCCACCTCGTTTAGGTTCTTTGCTTGATTCCTATCAAGTAAATTTTTCTCATTTTTTAGCTTTCTCTTAGTCTATCCCCCTTCTTTGTGACCTTTGTTCATAATACCCATCACTTTTCATCATTGGGGATGATAACCAACCACCACTCATCAACCCACCACCTAATGACCCGCCAAGAGCCCGTACTCTTGGTGAATACTCAAGACCAAGCCACCTAGGCTATAGGAACACCATTGAGCTTCCCGACCAAGCCCAAACTACGGCCCTGCGATTCGACACCATCCGGTTGGTGCAAAACGGATGTGCATTCCATGGACTTCGTTCCGAAGATCCAAATCAGCATCTGAGGGATTTCCTCAAAATTGTCGATTCCATCGACCTTGATGCTACTACTCGGGAGACCACGCGCTTGCGTCTCTTCCAATTCTCTCTATGGGACCAAGCTAGTAATTGGCTTGAGCGACTTCCCGCCTGCTCCATCTCAAGTTGGGATGATCTTACCTCTCGCTTCCTTGCTCAATTTTTCCCACCGGGGAGAACCACTAAGCTTAGGAATGACATCTTTGTTGGAATCACTCCTAAACAGTATTTCAAGTATTTATATTTCATATGTAATAGGTAGATTTATTATGGCCTTTATGTTTGTTTAAGGTCAAGCTTATGTAGAAGGCCCATAAGCTTAGGCCCAAGCCCAATAAGGAATAGGGAAGGAGAGGGAGTGTTGCCCTAGCTCCTTGCCTATATAAACAATGTAATAACCCTCACTTGAGGGTTGGTTGTTCAAGTTTTTCTCTCATTCACTCTCTTTGCCTTAACCGTATTATTATTAGTGTGTGCGTGGGTGTTTAGCTTGTTCAATCGCCTCTACCTCTTTCTATATTACTTGTGTTTGTAAAACTAGTGACCTAACAGTGGTATCAATCGCCAAATATTTGGGTGTACTCGTTTGTTCTTGAAGTTTTTGGTTTTGGGTCTTACGCGTAAAGATAACGCATTCTTTGTCTCTCTTAAAAACTTGTTTTTTACACCTTTTAATCAAAGATTCTTGTACTTTCAACGTTTTAAGGTGTTAAAATACTTGTTTTTGGCAAAAAGTTTCAAACTTTATGCGTGGATCATAGTTTTTGAACTAGTTTTTATTCGTGGGTGTCATTCTACGCATAACTGTTTTGAGTGCTTTGGATCATCAAGTTTCACACTTTTGTGTTATTTTGGTGTTATTGAAGCTATTTCATCACACAAAACTGGTTTAGAAACATCTTTAGGCAAAATCAAAATTACGAGTAATCCAACGCGTATTGAAACCCTAAAATTACGCGTAAGATTTTCCTTGGTTTGATCTTCATTTTCGTGGTTTATTCCGTGTTTTCTTACTTGGATAAGTCTGAAAATACGTCGACTTTGGATATCTTTTGCACTATGATAGTGTAAAAGATCATTTGGGCAAAAACCCTAAACTTACGCATAAGCATAAGCTTACGCGTAGAAATCCTACGCATAAGATTCACTTTACGCGTAAACTTAGGTCTACGCATAAGGTAATCCTACGCCTAACTTTCTACGCCTAACTTTTGTCTACGCATAACTTTAGTGCTTTTATCCTACTTACGCGTAAGCTAAATCCTACGCGTAACTCCTTATTGTTACGCGTAACTTTTGGTTTTTTTACGCATAAGTGCTACTTGGTTTCTTGTATTTTCTACGCCTAAGGACACTTCATCAACAACGGTTCATTCGACTACAAAGATCCATTTTTACTACACAAGTTCATCAACATGTCTCAACCACCATACTCTAACTATTTTCCTCACACTTATAATCATCAACAACAACAACAATTAACTCCACAACATCAACAATGGAATCAACAACAAGCAATATATCAACAATAATTTAATCAGCAACATACTCCACAAATTGGTGCAATTCCACCACCACAAATGGTTCAAACACCACCAAGTCTTCAAGTTCAACCCTACACAAACGATTTCAATCAACATCCATCAAGGAACACTATGAAGGAACCCACTTGGTTTGCAAAGATGTGTGAAGCTTTAAGCAGCCAACAATCAATTCATGAAGCTGGATCACTTGGTCAGAAAACTCGTAGTTGTGATGCTTCTTAACCCAAACCATTAGGATTCTCCTACATAAGGTAACGTTCAAGTAGTCGAAGTATCACATCTTCAAGACATCGTAATTCTAGACGTTGTCATCGTTACAACCAAACAAGTAGAGAACCACCTTGTCGTCAACCTAGAGGCCCATGTTACTGTCATCCGTAGAGTTTACCTGGAAGGTTCTATTGGAAGAAATTCTTGAAAGGTACACCGAAGAAGTCTAGTGTTTTGGATTTCTTGGAATAGTGGGTAACTAGCATCAAAGGACCTCACTCGTAACCTCCAGATAGTTCACTAGGTCGAAGTACTTAACTAACAACCGACGAATTTCGAAGTGTGTAGAAACGTTTGGTTCACCCAAGGAAGTATCACAAGGAACTACCTACAACTAACTTTAGCAAACACATCCCAACTTGAACTTCTGAACCACCACAAACTTGGTAAACACCACCACCTTAACGTGGTTAAACACCTCATACAACGACTAATTTAATAACAACTATATAACGAACAACAACTAAGGTAACAACTACAACACCTCAATTAACAACAACAACAACTACTAATATTCACACTCCTTTTATCAATCTCATACCACCAACTCTGTACAACTACTTGAACACATCATTTTTACCTAGAAACATCAGCTTACTTGGCAACAACTACTTCACAGGAATCCGCATCTT